>VXAV01001234.1:349287-364146 GCA_013399715.1 Alectura lathami
CCACCCTCCCTTTTTTTCCCTTAATGGCTTTTTTTTTTTTTTTCCTGCAGTCCATCTTTTGTGTGTTTACTAGCTTCATAGCACACTTCTTTGAGAGTTCTCGTGGTATAAGCATCTCAGAGTGAAATCTGTTAACTAATTCAGAGATCAGCAGCTGCTTTTTCGTAGGTGTACACAGAACATCAAAGCCAAAAGCCTGAGAAAATGAAACACTCTATGCCGCTGTTACAAGTACATTGCAGTAGTAATTACTACAAAGGAATGAGCTGTGTGGTGTATCATTCTGCTTTTATAGGAGATCAGTAGGATCCTTGGGCTTGTATTGAACTTTGTGCCATGTCCAGGCTGTAGATTTTGCACGTAGAAGTCAGAAAGATTCTTTGCATTTTCTCCATTTTAAAATATCCATGGTACAATGATTAAGCAATCCCAGATTTTATTGGTTTTAATGTTAGTGTAGATTGCTGATCTCTGACAGGGAGCTGAGATGATTGCAGACCTCAGGAGGAGAGGCAAAGCTGGAGAGAGTGCATGTTACAGAGTGTATGGTATCGCATTTCATAATAGAGTTTGTACGTTTTTTTCTGCATTTAGTGTGATCTTTGTACGAAAGACGAGAGTTACAGGTATCTTTAGAGTGAAAAGTCTGTAAGGACTTAATACATCCTTAAATCAGTTATTTTGAATGTACTCCTTGGGAGCTTTGAGGTTAAAACTGCATGTGAAGTTATGATATGAACTGGAAAAAAAAGAAGACCTTAGTTTGTTTGTAGCACATCCAATTTAGCCTGCGACTTTAAAAACTGCTGCATCTGTCAGTGCTACTTAGGTGGGGTTTTTGTAATGCGTGGTATATTCACTAGCTGCTTTATGTGCCCTGGGTTAGTTTGTGGAGATCCTGCAGGGAAATGCTTTCAAAAATAAATAAGTCAAAGATTTGATTGGTGAATTTGCTAAAATAGGCAGTTGTAGTAGCATGTCTTATTAAAGATAATAATGTTTTAAATGATTTCTGTGTTTATTTTACTTCATGCCTTGATACACTTGTTAGTGAATAGCTGTGTATTTACTGAATCTCTGGGAAGAGAGAATTTTGCTTGTCTTAATGTGTAAAACTTGACGTTTGAGAAGCCTTTTGAGTTGTACTTTACAAGAGAAAACTTCTTTTTAATATTCTTCACAAAAATGTTAACAATAATGACAGGTGGATGACAAACATGAGAAGGTGACAGTAAAAGGAATTGGGGCGGGACAGTGTTGAGTGAACTGCGTTCTTGTGCTTAGTGTGCTGAGGTTGTGCTGGCAATGATGGAACGTGGTTGCTATAGCCAGCCTGGGTAAAGTAGGAAATTTGTTGTACACATCCATACCTTATTTTTACTACGTATTGCTTTTTTACAAAACACCCTGGCAATGTTTTTCTTAATTTGGTAGTGTCTTATATTTTTTATAACACTTCTGCTTTAGGTCCTGTTTCCCACTGATCTTTGCAGCACGAGGCAAGGAAATTCTTGTAAATAAGATGTTTCAGTCTAGATTACGAATCCTAATCAAGAGACTGTTCCTTTTATTGAGAATAACTGGATTCCTGCTGTCCAAGCATGGAAGTGGTCTTGCATTATCGACCACATCAGAGAGATCTAACAGAACTGCAGAAATTTGCAGAAGCTGCAGTGAAGGAGTTTCCCATTCGTCAGTTACCAAGATTCACACCCTGGTTTCCAAATGATTTGTATCGACTGCCTCTCAAACCAAAAAAGCAACCACCTGTTGTTTCTTCTGAAGAAGTAGAAGAATTGAAACAAATTTCTGTGCCTTCGGAATATGTTGTAGGATCTCCTAATTATGACTGCACGAAAAATCTCCTTGAATTTCAGTCTAATGTGAATCACGGGCAGACTGTAATCCAAACACAAAAAAAAGTTCGCAGGCAGATTGACTTGGAGAATCAAGAACCACCATCTAATGGAAAACAGAAACTGAAAAGGTCTTGGAGTGTCTCTCTCTGTAGTCCTCAGCTTAAGGAAAAGATTCTTCCTTTGTCTCAAGAACTGCAAAACAATTTGGACAGACTGAAACTGCATGCATTTTATAGAGCAAAGTGGACAATCGAACAGTCTACTTGTAATAACCAGAACTTGGAGGACATCTGGGTAAAACTGAATAGACTCATCAAGCAGAATGAATTGCCATCTTGCAATGCTACTATCCAAAGATCTGTGGGACAGATATGGATTTTCTGTGATATATTATACTGTGAATATGTCAGAAATATTCTTAGGGAAAAGCTAAGTCTTACTGATAAAATGAATTTGCTTGTACATAAATTTGGAATTATATTTAGTTTATAACTGTAAGATAGTTTCCTAGTAACATTTGTCTGAAGTAGTAAAGTTTTTAAGCAGCTTAGAATATATGAACTTCAGAACAGCTGATGAACTAATGTGTAGACAGTGACTTAAGGTTAACTTGCTACCATTTTTAAACTGTAATAATATATTCAAATTTTGTCAGGAAAGTTAGGAATAGTTCTATTAAGAGTAGTACATCTGTTTGATTTAGTACCATATTTTGTAGTTGTCTCAGCCTCCTTTCTCTAAAGGAAAAAAAAATAAAATTTCCTCACTTAATTTTTCCCAAAAAGTAAATTATATCCTCTTGGAATTGTGGTTTTTCTTGGCATGACAACCTTATGTTTGAATAATAATACTTTATTATAGGCATTACATACCTCTTTGTAGTTTAAAACTAGGAGTATTGCTCAGTTTGGGTCTTTGACATATATTTTTAAACTTTGAATGCTTCGTGTGCTGTATTGTATTGATGTGTTCGTCAGATTTAGTGTTGCAGCTCAGCAAAACTGAAATGCTGACTGGAGTAACTAGCAGTCACTGTTAGTTTTAAGGGTTATGTAGCCAAGTTATTTCACTGAAACTTTTTCTGATCTTAACGATAATAGTAATGTAGTTATTTGTGATGTCATAATTCTGAAAGGTGTGATGGAGTAAATGCAGAATAATTAATGTTTATTTGATGTTATATTTGTATACAGAATCTGAGAGGAAAAGCAAGGGATGATGGGTAATCCTGCAAGGATAAAATATTTTCTAATATTTCAGTAGTGTCATTAAATACAGTAATCTGCATAGCTTATTGAGCTGTAACCATTCCTTTATAAACAAGTATGAACAGCTCGTACTAGTTCCTGTGAGCTTACGGTAGAATTCAATACAGTTAGATGACCGTCAATAATACAGTTCCACTGTATGCATTTAATGTACCTGCAACAGAACTAAGGAAATACTCCTTGAGGGCAGAGGGGCCTTGCAGAGAGATCCTGACAAGCTGGGGGGCTGGGCAATCAGCAGATGCATGAGGTTTATTTAACAAGAGCAAGTGCTGGATTCTGCACCTGGGACAGAGCAGTCCTTGGCTGTGTGTACAGACTGGGGGACAAGAGGCTGGAGGGCAGCCCCGCAGAACCTGATTGAGGGATTCAGGTGACAGCAAGTTGAATGTGAGCCAGCAGTGGGTCCTGGCAGCCCAAAGGGCCAACGGTGCCCTGGGGTGCACCAGGCCCAGCACTGCCAGCCGGGCGAGGGCAGGGATTGTCCCGCTCTGCTCTGCCTGGGGCGGCCTCACCTCGGGCAGTGGGGGCAGGTGTGGGTGCCACAGTGTAAGGAGGGCACAGAGCTGTTAGAGAGCATTCAAAGGAGGGCTGAGAAGACAATGAAGGTTCTAGAGGGCAAGGTGTGTGAGGAGCAGCTGAGGTCCCTTGGTTTGTTCATCCCAGAGCAGAGGAGGCTGAGGGGAGGCCTCATGGCGGCCTACAGCTCCCTCCCAGGGGAGCGGAGGGGCAGGCGGTGATCTCTGCTCTCTGGGGACAGCAACAGGACCCGAGGGAAGGGCATGGAGCTGTGTCAGGGGAGGGTCAGGCTGGGGGTGAGGAAAAGGTTCTGCACCAGAGGGTGGTGGGTACAGCACAGGCTCCCCAGGGCAGCGGGCACGGTCCCAGGGTGCCAGAGCTCAAGGGGTGTTTGGACGCTGCTCTCAGACACAGGGTTTGGGTCTGGGTGGTGCTGTGTGGGGACAGGGGTTGTGCTCAGTGATCCTTGTGGGTCCCTTTCAGCTCGGGACATTCTGCAGTTGTTCTAAAGTGAAACAGAGGTCAGTGTCCCTACTCCGTGGTGGCTATCTGCTGCTTTGGGTTAGCTGGTTTGCAGTTAATGACACAGTGCTAGTTGGGAACACCACAGCTGGAAATCTAAAATGTAATAAAAAGGGGATGCCACATGTAGGTTTTTCTATAGAATTACTTGGTTTTGGTAGGACCAATGTAGGAGTGGAGTAGAAATTTTAATTATTCCCGAAGTGGTTAGTTCATAAGCACGTATAATTCAGTATCTTAATTTCAGTGTTGAATCCAGTTCTCCACTGACACTGTTTTGCCTTCAGAGGTCATGTTTTTCAACTTTATACCGAAACAATGCAAATGTATTAACATTTTTCTTGTTTTAATGTGAAAGCTGAGATTTGTTCATGTGAATACTAACTTCTATGGGTATGCTGTGTGGTAGTGTAAGTTATTGTGAACCAATACAGCCCACTACACCCAAATGTATATCAAAGCAATTGAATGTTTTACACAGTTGAAAACATTAAATACTGACTGCACATATAAGATGATATAATACAATAAAGGTAGAAGTGCAATACATGTTTCAGTGCAAGGTTGTTAATTAACGTCTTGTGTTCAAGAGAAATCTTTTTTTTTTTTTCAAATTTTCAGATAGTACTGTAGTTTTATGCTTCATAAGTTCAGAAGAAAAAGAAGTTGGGGATTTTTACATATTCAGATTGCAAATTTTTAAGCTGTGTGGATGCTTTCAAGTTAAGCAGTATGCAAAACAGGGGTGTTGTTTTGTAATGGTTGGTAATGTTTTGCTTGCGTGTTTTGTGGAGGGAGATCTAAACAAAGTTATGCTTAAACTTGTATCATTGACCTATGGTTTATTTTCTGCTTTTGCAGTGATGAGGCTAACCAAACCTACCTTATTCACTAATATTCCAGTGACTTGTGAAGAAAGAGATTTGCCAGGTACATCTTATCTGCTAACTGATTATTGTGTATGTTTTGCCAGGTTTAAGGAGTGCATCTGAGGCTTAGATGTCAAAGTGATTCTTATGACCTCCCATAGAAAGTAGTCTGAGATGGCAATACATTTTGTTTGGTCATAGCCGTAGGAAAATGCTAAGATGCACTATGCAACTCTTGACCTACAGCTTTGAAAACTTGGTGATTGTATTACAAACGTGAACATCAAGTCTGAGCGGTTAAGACACTATCTCTGTAGATGTTACTGTGAGGCAGGGAACATACGATGGAATGTGGAAGGCAACTGTAACATAAGAATGTGTAATTGACAACAAACTTTTGTGTTCTACAGTATCTTCTATATCTGGCAGAAATGCCCTGCTGATTATAACCGGCACGTTATGTTCTGTGGAAATTGATTTTGCAAGAATCACAGGTTTTGAAGCATGTTATGCTTGGTGTATGGGAGAGTCATGTAGTGCTCTGGATTGTCCCTCAGTAATAGTTGCAACCCAGAAGTATAAGAAAGAGGGAGAGGAAAGATCCAAAAAAAGAGAACTATGGAAACGCACTGCAAGCGGGGGGAAAAGTGAATGGGGCTGATTATTTCTGTTACATAGTATGCTCTATTCAGGCAGAACTTCACTTGAAGTTTAATTTGAGAATACATTTGAGACTGTGCCCTTCAGCGTGGGTGCAAGTGCCAGGAACTAGATTCTAATTTATGAACAAGTATTTTGATGTGTATTTTATCCCTAAGTAAGTTGGCTGTAAAATAAGTGTGTCTAACAAATTACATCTAACTAAGACATTGTGTCATATCTTAAATACAGGTAAAGCTTTTAGATTTGGCAAGTATTAAGAACTTTTCAATTTCATATTTCTACAGGTAATCTATTTAACCAGCTCATGAAAGATGATCCATCTACTGTAAAAGGAGCAGAAGCTTTGATGCTAGGAGAAATGCTGACTTTGCCTCAAAATTTTGGGTAAGGTGGAATGGTTATCACGGTAACATGTAACATGCAAGTTCTAGGATTCGTTAAACAGCAAAGTATTTGTTATTTTTGTTTCGTATTGAATGTAAATTGTATTGCATAGAATATTCAAACATTTTAAAAACAGTCTGTGAGTTGATTTAGAATGTGGCATACCACAAATGTCTACTGTCTACTGTAGCCTGATTGATTGCAGCAGGGATGAAAAGTTGGAAGAAACTTGCAGCTGAATTTTTGACATAAAACACTGCAGTAAACCACATCTTACACTGATGGAGATCACTAGTGATTTTTGTGTCTAGTTGTATAGTAGGCCATGTTCTTATTCTCTCTGAATTTATATCATGTAAAAATTTTTTTCTTGTTTGCTTATGAAATTTTGTCTTAGAAGGATGACATTTAGAAGAATGGGTATGAAATTACCACCATACTGTAAGGATTGGATCTGGCAGCCTCCTAACCTATTCTGTTATTTGTATGTTAGAATTCTTTTGCCTTCTGGCTACTAGAAAAATAATAAAAAAAAAAGTAACCACAGCAAATGGGTTTCCCATAATTGAACGTGTTGAGTGTTGTAGTGTTGGTTAAATACTGCACTAACTACGTATGCTCTGCGCAGGATGTAGTGCAACTTTTGTGAGCCTCTTCTAGGACTTTCACAAGCTACCTCTTTCTAGCATCTTAAGAACTGGAGCTGGTAATTGGTATTGGCAAGGCTGCTGAACAGCTTAAAATAAATATGTTTTAAAAACTTAAAGGGGTTTTACTGAAATACTGTTTTGGTTGTTGTTGTTGTTGCTAAACATGCTTCTTTTTTTCCTAAACACAGAAATATATTTCTGGGAGAAACATTTTCCAGTTACATTAGTGTGCATAATGATAGTAATCAAGTTGTCAAGGACATACTGGTGAAGGTATGTGAAGATATATCTACATGCTGGATTTATTAAAAGCTAACACAAAATGTCGATTATGTTTTCTCACAATATCTGGTGCATTTAGCATGTTTTATACACAGACTCTAGGATATATCTGTCATTTTTTCTAATCCAGAAATTACCCCTGGAAGCTGTAAACAAAAAAAAATAGAAGTGATGATAGGAATATTTAAAGATTAAATTAAAAATAATAGGATTGTATCAGAAAGTGGATAGGTTGTAAAGCTGCTCTGGAGAATTAGTAGCAAAACTTCCACGACCAAGAAAAAAAATAAAATTTGTGTTCTTTTAGTTGTGCTTTCAATGAGGTCGTGAAAGCGGGTCTCTTTATTGTCTTGTATTTTACTTATTTCAGATTCTTTCCTAGTGCATTCTATTTTGCATTTTCTGTCGAGCAAATAATGCCCTGAGAACAGAAATTCTAGAAGTCACAGAACTCAGAAGTAACTGGAGATTTTATAAGCTGCGTGTTAAAGAATTGGACTTGTATGTCTTAGAAATTGTCTCATACTTTGACAAGTAACATATCTTACAACATACATAGTTGCATTTTATCTGTAGAAGTATGCAGGGTACAAAACACTCAGGGAAAGCCAATAGTCCTCAGCCTGAGCGGTTTTCCCTTGGGTTGCCTTACGCAGCTGTAGCAGTAACCGATGCTTTGCGTGTCTGCTCCTAGGCTGATCTTCAGACAAGTTCTCAGCGCTTGAACCTTTCAGCTTCTAGTGCTGCAGTGGCAGAACTTAAACCTGACTGTTGTATTGATGATGTGATTCATCATGAAGTAAAGGAAATAGGAACACACATGTAAGGTTTTAAATCTTCTGACTGGTGTTTTTATCTAGTTGTATTTTTACTGATTTATTTTTAGCACTGCAGAGCTATAATAAAGCTTATGTAGAACTGCAGCACGTGTGGCATTCTGTTTCTTTGACATAGTACAAAATTTTAATTAACTAATTGTAAAAAAATGTGTTTTTTTCAGCTTAGTTTGTGCAGTAAGTTACACTACGCAGACAGGAGAGAAGATGTACTTCAGAAAGTTCTTCAAATTTCAGGTAGTATATAAAGTATTCTACTCTGTATGGAGTGGGTGAATCTGGAAAACTAATATTTAAACAGTTAATACTTCAAAAGTACTTTTATATGCTATTATGTATTTGACATTTGAAGTAGAATTGGTAAAAACTGTTGCTTCAAACCTTGCATGAACTGATGGTTTCTGATTACTGTGGAGGTAAAGATTTCAGACGTAAATATTGCCTCTTACTTTTATTCATCGATTGGAAAACAAAGTCAAATCTGTTTATATCAGCCAGTTTTAGGATTATTTTAAAATGGAACAAGTATTCAGTCTAAAACATCTAACCTTTTGAGTTTAAATTGTAAAATTCTGATTTTTCTTTTAGTAAGTTTAACTTTTTAAAATTGGAACAGAGTGGTTTGTTTTTTAAAGGAAACAGAAAAAAAATCTAATGTGTTGTATCTTACTAATATTGTAAGAAGTAGAATAGAAAGCCTTTATTCCACCACACAGGTTTCAAGACTTGATTAGAATAACTGATGAAAGCAGGAGATTACTATCATATGTGGGCTGGTTCTGGCAGGAAAGTGTATTTTAGCTGTGTATTTAATGGATGTTTGTTTTTAGAGGAATATACGAAGACTTGGATAATTGTGGGATAATAGAGGTGGGTTAGATGATGTGCTTTCCTGAATATGGTTTTGGATATTTCCGTAGGGTTTCTGGCAACACATGAGCCAGACCCATGGTCTGCCCTTTAGACCTATGTCTTCTCAAATGTGCAGATGACCTCATCTTACTTTGTTAGCCCTGTATTCAATCTAATTACTTCAGGCAAAATCATTTCAGCCTTTAGAACGTTGAATTGCCATGTGCTGCAAACAAAGAGTATCAGAGGGCCTTGATCTGAAGGGTATAGATCAGGCTGGATGTTTCCAGATAATTCTAGGGAATGATTCCTGCCAGTTTTTGTGTTATACTCTCCTCTGACTTGGAAACTCTGACGTGTTTCTTCATTTTTATTGATGTTGCTTTTCATCTTTGTTTTTTTTTTTCTTGCATTCCTTGTTAAACACTTTTCCCCAAAGCATTTAGTATTCCTTCTGTCCCTCTGCTTTCTCTAGGCTTTCCCTGATCTCTGATATGTACATCTGCAGGCTTCTACTCTTTCCTCCCTACCCTTCTTGCTAGAATCTCTTTCAAGACTGTTAATTTCTCTACTTCATACTTGATACAGATGCTAATTTGGACACAATTTTAGAGATCTATGTGCATATTTCAATATCTAGATATTTTATAACTTAATCAAACACAAGCAATTTTAACGTCAGAGTAGCTCAAGCAAGTTATTGGTCAAATTTGAAGCTGTTTCTTCAAAGAAGGAAGCATAAGAGGTTCTCAAAAAGTGCGTGATGTAAAGTGTGTACACACACAGGTATATGTATATAAGCATATATATAATAGGTATAAATACGCTTCACCAGTGTTCTATAAGTATTCTCTGATTCATTATGAGAAAAATACTAAACAGAGTCATCTTGGTTGATTTTTTTTTTTTTTTGAATTTGACATGGAGACCCCAGCTAGAAAATGTGAGAACAAACAAATATTACAGGCAACTGAGCAGTGTCTTTACAGTGGGAATTGATTGCTCCTCGATGATAGAAGTGCCAGCAGCTACTTTATAACATTACAAAGTTTGTTGTTTGACAAATACTGAACTTTTTCTGTTGTATTTTCTAGGGTCTTTTAGGTTGACCAGTTTGTTTTCAAACAGTGTCTCTTTCAAACAATTATGTTTTAGTGTTGATCAATAGTGCCAATTTTTACCTGATTAATTAAGACTATTATGTTTACGTGGAGATTAGGATGATTCTGTCTAGGGTTCTGTTGGTGGTGTTTTTTTTATTTTTTCATTTTTTGTGAACCTTAAAATAATTATTTGATTTTTACTGAAGTGGTGCTTGAAATTTACTGGAATGAGCATAAAGATTTTGTCACAAAGAGACAGAAAATATCAAAGCTCAATGAAGAAAAATACATAAAAAAGCAAACATCCAAACAAAAAACAAATGAAATACAACTTTTTTTTATCCGACTACTGAGAGAAATCGTAATGGTTACTTGAAAGATTTTAACATTTTGCCTCTTATGTAAAACTCTCTGTGAAAACTCCTTTTTAGCCTTGAAATCTTCAGGACTAAAACCTTTGTTCACGTATGAAGCTTCAGGCATCTCTCAAGATGCAGTACACTTGATGTGTTAACAAAAATGAATTTTTGTTGAAATTGAAATGATTTGAAATGTGTGTTTTTTTTTCTTTCCAATTCTTAGTAATTTCAACAGTTGCATTTTCAGGAAGGAAGTCAAGGCTGGTAATGGTTCATTGCTTAAGCAAATCACATGGATAGTTCTTTCATTTATTTTTAGAGAAGTCCTCAGCAACTTTTGTTTGCTGCAAAATGCTGAAGGACTTGTTACATGGTTCTTGTTCCCTCTTGAAAGCAAAACAGGTCCAGGGTACAAGGTGGATGTGGTTATTTTGAAGGCATAATTGCTCACTACATAGTATTCCTTTCATTTCGTAAGAGGACACTGCAGAAATATTTCTTATCAATATGAGAAGACTACTCAGACAGTAGCGAAGCAGGCAGGGGGGTAAATAAAAAGTAGCTAGCACATAGCTACTCTTGAGTTTTTAGCTGAGTTGATTCTGTGGTGTGTTCCTTTATGCACCTGTTCTGCTTAAGATCTTTTTTTTTCTAAAAAAAAAAATAGGAATAACACTTTAGTGAAGATCTAGCATTTATAAACAATTTATGCTGAAGTTGCTTGAGAAACCAATGGTCAACTTGTCTTTTTTTGTTTCATTCAGGTTCTCAAGCCACTAGATGTGAAAACCAAATTCTACAATGCGGAGGTAAATGTGAGCTTTTTTGTATTTAGGTTTATTTTGGTTTGCTGGGTTTTTTAATTCATTTCAGGTAGTTAGATTAAATTTGAAGAGCTTCATAAGTAATACATTTATTTGGTGGTGGGTATATATAATTTAATTTAAAAGTAGATATATTTGTGATGAAAGGGAAAGAGAAGACATCTAAGGGAAACATGTCATGACTTTAAGGTAATTGACTGGAAAAATCTTCCTATTTTCTCCTTCCCCATGAACTCAAATGCTNAATCGAAGGTAACACTGATAGTGGAAACTCCTTACAGATGTTATAAATCATTATTTTCAGGTGTAGACTTTCCCTGCAGATGTGTATCATATAGATGGGTCTGTTGTAGGCGATAAACTCCTACAGTGTCCCATCAGGAGTAGTTCCTAACCTAGGCAGTTAAGACATTTCTTTTCACCATTNGTCTGTATTGAGAAATAAAGTAATTTTTAGGTTTGTGTCAGTTATATTCAAAACTGCATGACTGTAAATACTTATTTGGACATAAGTATCTATATTCAGCTATTTACTGGGAAAATTTAAATCGAAGGTAACACTGATAGTGGAAACTCCTTACAGATGTTATAAATCATTATTTTCAGGTGTAGACTTTCCCTGCAGATGTGTATCATATAGATGGGTCTGTTGTAGGCGATAAACTCCTACAGTGTCCCATCAGGAGTAGTTCCTAACCTAGGCAGTTAAGACATTTCTTTTCNAACACATTTCTTTTCACCATTATCACTTCCTTTCTGATAAGGAGCAAGTCCACCATGTTCTGTGTTTCTCCTACAAAGCTCAGACTGGTGCTTGCCAAGTGCTTCAAGAGCTTCAGTTGTGAGCAGTGACTGTTTCCATACCTCTGAGACTGTTACACCCTTAACTGTTACACTGCTAGTCATTATTGTTAATCTTAAATGCTTCAGTTGAAATGGTTTAAATGAGGGAGTGAAGTTGCAGATACTTTGTTGCAGAGAAGAGCAAATGGGAGAAAAAAAGACAACTGTGACAATTTGAAAAATAACTTTTATTAAGTAGAAAACATCTGCTGTAGGTTGGTTCCTAATGGAGCAGATACATGCCCTGAATTTGCTGTAGAAAAGCAGTCTCAAAATCTAATTATTTCCTAATTATCGCAATCATATTCATACATGGGGTTTATCTTGTGAGGTAGTTGCAAAAGGTGTATTCTTTGCCTTTCTTATGGTGTAATTAGAGAAAGCAGAAGGGAAAAATAAGAGAATGTTTGGTCTGCAAAACTATTTCAGGTGCAAACATCAGTCTGTTCAGAGCTGCACAGGAAATTCCTCATAAAGACTTTCTTTGTGAGTTAATAGCATGTAGACTGGAAACCATTTAATACACAGTGTGTGATTTATTTAGGTAAAATACGTCAAAGATGTAGGTCAAAGGACTTAAGTATTGTAATAGAGAGGAAAAAGAAGAGAATGCTGTCTTAAAAATACCTGGCTTACATGAGAGCTATGGCCTTCAATTCTTAGGTTAGGGCCAAGAGTGAGATACCTAAGAGGGTCCGAATGTTAGTATGTGCCACTAGTGAGTGCTTCATAGATCTGCCATCACACATAAATGGCAGTATCTGGAAATGTCTTCTGCTGTGACATAATTCCTTTGCGAACACGATAAGTCTGCAGTTTTTACATGGATCACATTATTATTTCAGATGGAAAACACATGGTGGGGGAAAGAGGGATAAACATTGTCTCTCCACTTCTTGGGCAAATTTTGTTTTGTGTTGAAACAGTTCGTAAGAAATGGAAATAAAAGCTACTTAGGGTAAAGTTTAAGATTTTTGACAAGAGTCAGAAGTATTTTCTTGAAAAATTGTTTTACTGACTGGCCTTGATAAGGGATTGAATGAAATATGTCCATTCCTCAATTCCTCATAATAAACAGTCATGAGAAGCAAGGGTGTCTCAGCATGTGGTGTTTTTTTTCCTTGGGGGGATGGGCTGCTAGTGGTGATTTTTTTGTTGTTGTTATTTGAATCCACAAAGGTTTTAAAAGGCTGCTTTGTCTTTATTTTTCTGTCTAGATATTTATGCAACTTCAATTACTTTAGTATTTGTATGATTTATTAAAACTTATTTTTTTTAAAAACCTTGGTGGATTATGTTAATTGAGAGATTTTCATATACCTAGCAAACTGATTCAGATTTCACTTCTGAGAGTAATACGAAGTGCTGCTGTGTGATGAGACAGCAAAAGATAAAGAAATAAGAACTGGGTAAATGTTGTAGGTGATATTGCATTGCTGTCAGAAGTACCAGTGCCTACATCCTGAATTTAAAGGAGGACTTTTCCTTGGGGGGGGCGGGGACTGGGTGTGAGGGGGTAGAAATTGTATGCATCAGTTACTGATTAACTGAAGGTCTTTAAAAATTAGGTAAACAGTTAAACTATTGATGTTAGAAGTGAGATGCTATCAATTTGTAAAATTTGTCACTAAAACTATGGAATACAATTTCTAGTCAAAAATCATTTAATCTTTCTAAGACAAGGAATAACACTGAACTTAATCTTCTTGCTTGTTGCTCGTGTTGCAGTAACATCCAAATCATGGTGGACACTGAAATTTGTGCATAGAATGCATGCCCTGTCACCCTGCCCTGCTGCAATCCTGTGATTGAAAAACCTGCCACAGTCTTTAGAAAGCCTCTCACCAGCTTTGGTGTGCCTTCACAAAGGATCAGGAAAAGGTTCACTTCCTGCAAACATGCATAGGGAGGCATTCGTATAAACACTTCTTAAAGTTTGCAGTTGAAATTAATTGTTTTTTGAATGATGGCTGTCCCAAAAAAAGTTTTTCGCAGTAAAATTGTGCCAAATTTTGACATAAACTATAGTATTGGGACTTTGGAACACATAATAGCCTAATTTTTATTTTTGAGACCTTAAACATATGGGAACTTAAAATTATCTATAAAATGGCAAGGGCTGTTTTTCCATTTCATATACAATCTGTTGCATTAATTTAAGATATATTTTAAGCTTGCTCCAAAACTGCTTTTTTTTTTTTTTTAATCAATTTATTCTACCAGGCCTCACAAGTGACTGTGTGCCTGAGGCTCTATTTTGGTTTGGTTCTGCAGCAGTTAGTAAGATCTGAAGCAAAGCTAGTAAACCATGTAACAGTACTAGCTACAACTTATTAGAAATATACTTGTCATCTTTGTTTGCATCCATTTTAATTTACATTTCTGTCTTACTAATGCTCTCTTGTTTAGATGGTGCAAAAAAATGCAGAAATGCATTTTGTTTGAAAGTTAGCTTCCTTTTTCTTTAACATTTAACCCTAATTTCTCTAATGTGTTCTTTTTTATTTTCCCATTAGAGTGACCTCAGTTCTGTGGTAATTTTTATTTTTTTATAAATATGTATGCTTTTTTAATCGTCTGTCTGTCTCTGTGCTTGTTGTTGACATTTTTTTAAACATAATGGAAAAGCAATGTTTGTTCTGCATATCATGCACTGATGTTTTGTCATCTGTCCTGCATATATGTGCAGCTAATCATTTAGATGGTTAGCTCTTTCTTTAATACCCATTGTTGAAACTGAAAGTTGGTAATTTCAAACTCCTGTTTGTGTGGGCCATTCTGTAAAACATCTTGTTTTAACTGAAAAAAGTGATTTATTATTTGAAAACGGGAGTTAATTCCCTTTGAAACTTTACTGCTTTTGAACCACGGAAGTGTAGGTTTAACTATAGCACTGCTTGTGTGAGCTGTGACAGAACTTTTCCTGTCCAGTTGGTGGAGACAGTGGGTTTGAGGAGAGAGCAGCAGCTGGATTTTCTTTCTTTCCTGAGCTGGAACTGTGCTTTTCAACTTGTAAATGCATGTAA
>VXAV01001234.1:364181-386024 GCA_013399715.1 Alectura lathami
AACAGCTGACGGGTAAATTTGGTACTTCTGCAGTCTGATTTCATGTTAAGATGCACATTGTATTGAAGCAAGCTGCATTCTTGTGAAGTACTTAAAGATTTTTTTGTTTTGTTTTTTAAATCATGATATTTAAACAACTATGTTTAGGAGTAACATAAAGCTAACTTGCTTTTTCATTATGCTGCTTGTTTTTCCTTTTCCCTTTCAAACTAGCTTTTTCTAAATTTCTGTCTATGGTTGCTGCATTAAAACAACTAAAACTTGAGTTAATGGAGATTTTGAGCAATGGATTTATGGGATATAAACAATACCAATGCAAGTGACAGTCAGGTGGTAGTTGTAATGATTACGGAGAGCCATGTTTTAAGTGGGCATATTTCCAGCTGCCGCAAGTGCAAGGTCTGTCCCTAACCCATCAAGCCCGTACAATTTCCATTCCTCTGTTTATATGGTTCAGGCACAACATGTTTAGGGCACGGTAAATAGTTCCAGTACCATTTTCTCCTTCTGACACTGTGCCTTTTGAGAATAATACAGTTCAGGCACATTTTGTACTTTACAAGCAAGACTTCATTAGCATAATGAAGTCACTTTTTTTACACTGATTTAAAAGAAACTGTAACACCTTCTCCATGAAATAGGCATAATTTAGATCTATTGATACCCAAACCGATTCCTATGGAATTTACTAATAACTGATTTGTAAATGCAGATTTGGTATTTCCCCCCACACACTTTTTTTTTTTTGTGATTGGCACTTCTCTGGGGTTTTATATCTCTAGTAGCCTGAGCCTTCAATAGTTACTCTGTTCTTTGAGAGCTTCAAAGTGACTTGAATGGCCTGAACTCCACAGAAGCAATAAGGCTAAAACACCTCTGTTTTCATGTTTTGGTTTTTTTTTTCCAATTAAACAGTCTGAACTTTTCATTCTTGTACTAGAACTGGTATTTACACATCATCTTCAGGCATTAGCCTTGTTAGCACAAGTATATCCCACAGGGCATTTTGAAGGTAGAGCACCAATTAAACTGATGGATGCATACAGCACTGGCAGCCATTGGCATGATGAAGCTGAGCGAGAGAGGTGGCTGTTTCACTTTTCAGTTGGTACATAAGTGCTTCAGAATAAAAATAAAATCTCAGAGCATGTACCTGAACTGTTATGTTTCAGTTCAAGCAAAACACACATACTTATTTTCATTTTTGATACAGCACTACCAATCTGGCATGGCGTTAGTGTGCGCTGCAGTTCCTTTTTTTTTTTTTTTTAGTTTTTTTACTAAATCCTATATTAGGATTAGAATGTGAATTGTTACTGAGATGATGAAAATCTTGGGAAATGGCAATCTGAAGTGTTACAAATAACCAATAGCTAGAATATAAAAATTATCCCACATCCATTGTTTGGCAAGGTATCTGTTGACTAACACTTTTGCTCCTATTAATTGTTACTGGGATTAAGGTTTTTCTTGCATTAATTACTTTAATTTGATTTGCAGGCATGAACTAAACACACATGACTTTGTTTTTTTAACAATAGGACTGCCTACTCTTTTTAATAATAGCAGTCGCATTTTTGTGATCTTGCTCTTCAATTTTTTTTTCCCCAGACAGATGAGGTGTTTCTGGAAGCTCAGATTCAGAATATCACTACCTCTCCAATGTTCATGGAGAAGGTTTCTTTAGAGCCATCCATTATGTACAACGTCGCAGAACTGAATGCGATTGACACCGCAGGTGAAAGGTATGTTCAGCTCCATAATGTGGCAGATACTTGACTTTGAAATACTGTATTATGATTTCTTGAGTTGCAAGCATTATACTCCCTGGCCATCAGAGCATTCTGCTGCAGCAAAGTGGAGCGCTGTTCACATGGAGGGTTGTTGTCCAGTGTAATGTTTCTTATCTTAAACTGTAATCGTGAAGTTGTAGGACTGAGTCTGAGACTTACCAGAAAGGAACCAAATAACATTTGACGTAGAAGAAGTATTTAGAAGGACTCAGATTGCGTTTATTTTTGCGTATGGGGATTTAATAAGTAGGAAATGCACTTTGCACTCATGGATCCAATTCCTCTTGGTGATCACTGCCATCTGCCATCTGAGCAATTCAGAATCTGATATAGGCTGGCAAGAGTGATAAAGAGAAGATTAAAGAATGAGGAGGCAGGAGAGGCAAAACAAAGGCTAGCTTACCATACTGAGGAGACTGAGTGTTGAAGGCAAAAACTTACAAGGTCTGTGCTTGATAAAATGCAAGAGCCTATAGTGATTATAGAAGAATGTACTGGCAAGTTCTTGTCAGAACTGGTTTAAGATAAACTGGTCTTTAATGCCACAGTAAGTTCTATACTTCCTGGCAGTCATGAGGATGTGTTTCTTCTTGGCATGAAACCTTCACTCTAAGATACGATTAAGTTGCTGGTGTTAGGCTTATGGATGCTCTAAACCTAAACCCAGCATCTGGGGGTTCTCAGCATCTCCCTTTTCCTGATGTTTGAGGAGATGGTTAAACTGATAATGGAGAACGTAGTTGTAAGAACCCTTGGAAAAATAGGATAATGAAACTGAATTTAGTTACTGTGTACTGTTGTCCTCACTTTCAGGTTATGTGATACTGCCCTAATCAGTTTGCTAAGTAATGTTTCAGCATGTGTTTCAGGCAGTGAACTTCTGTTAGTAGCTCTATTAGGTTTCTGGCCTTTTAATGCAGATTTTTCAGCATTTTCGTAGCACACTAATGAATGTACTCTGTTTGGTAAAGCAGATTATGTTTCCCTTTGCTGTAAAATCCATCCCACGCATAGCTGAATGCTAGCTCAGTAGGCCCTTCAGGTATACCTTTCTATATACCCGTTAAGTGTTTATTTCCTGGATTATTTCATTCCACAAGTAAGTTCTAAAGCCCTTGGTAGTGTTGATACGGAGAAATGTTTACTTCAAAGTACTAATGACTCACAGGAGTCTGAACTACAGCAATTGCTTTTTCTGCTCTTGTCTAACTAGGTAAGATCCCAATTAATGTGAAAATCAAAGTAGGCAACAAGATTTAGTTTTGTTTCAGTAACAGTGTTTGTGTATGTTTAAGGTAGGAGGAGCACCTCTACAGCTGATTTTTTTTAACATAACTACATCTTTATACAAGCCTTGACTAATGAGATTAAATTACTGTTTCAAAATGACCAGCACTATTGTACAAATGCTGACATGCCAGATGATAAACTGTCATTTAGCAAAGTGGATTTTCACCTCAGTTCTCTCTGCCTTGGCTGAGTCTAATTCCTTCCCGTCTAAACATGGTCCTTTATTTCCTAATACATTTTAGAATTGTTTTTTGTTGTGAAGAGATAAAATGTGTGCTATTACAGAACAGGTTACCACACGCATGTAAAACTGGGAAGGGAGGGGAAGAAAGGTTGTGTTCTCCTTCAGTCCTCCTAAAAATAACTGTTTAAATTCAGACACCATGCTTTTTGTTCTAGTGAGTCAACGTTTGGCTCAAGAACTTATTTACAACCTATGGATACACGTCAATACTTATACTGCCTAAAACCAAAGCAGGAATTTGCAGAGAAAGCTGGAGTAATAAAAGGTGTAACAGTGATTGGTAAACTAGACATCGTATGGAAAACAAATTTAGGTGAACGAGGAAGGCTGCAAACCAGCCAGCTCCAAAGAATGGTAAGTCTTCAAGCATCTGTTTAATTTGGCATCGGTTTTTAAGGCAACGCATTAAGCAGCTGAATAGTGACTTGAAGGAGAAGTTCGAGCAGCTTGCTTTCTGAACTTCATTCTGAATTCATGTCTGTATATATTTGGGAAAGTTATTTAATATAAATACTGAGCAGACATTTGGTCTGTGAAGTGTGGGGAAAAAAACACTACTCTGAGGGACTGTAGCTGAACAGAAGTATTTCTTTTGGTCATGTGAGTGGCAGCATATTTCTTGTTCTTGTTTACCTGATGGCTTGTTCTCTGGCACATAAAATCTTTTCCTTTTTTTGACTGCACTGAACAGTGTAACTTAGTGGCTTGCGTACTTGAATTGCCAGAATCAAGTAACCTGTGTAGCAAAATACATTGGTTAGAATAAAATGAACTTCTGGGATGGCATTTGGCAGCAAGCTGAAAAGCACTGACCAAAGAATTCCTTCTAGTATACCAACTGACACAGAAGTCTGCTCCCTAATTCATGCACACATATATGAGCTTCTTTGAGTAATAATTCTTATGTATAGCATATGTAATACTATTCATTTCAGACCTACAGTTCTATTATATTCTGTTACATCCTAGTTGATTTATAAGTTGAGTAATTACTCTCTCTTCTGAGTGCTGTCAGATTATTTCATGTCTAGGTTCTCCTCACCTTTCATCATTTTTCTCCTCATCCACTTACTACTCCAGTGGCTGGTTTTTCCCTCACAGGCCCAAAATTTTACCTGTGCTGTGCCTTTCTGTCATTAATTTGGTTCAGATCAGGAATGCACTTCTGAAACAAGTGTCTTCAATCTTCCTCACTTAATGTGATTTGGTTTGGGTTTGGAGTGGTCTTGGAATTCACAAACTATATTCTTTTTCTTGCAAGTTTCCAAAGTTACATTGCTCTACTGTAATGCTCTGAAATGCTCTGTAATTATCTGAAATGCTCACTGTAGTGCCCAATTTAATAAGGTTTTTAAATGTCATCTATCTTCAGTCTGTCATGAGCCATCTATAACGAAAAACTGTTCACAAGCTGTGAAATCACAGACTTTCTGGGCCTCTGGGAGTACCTTTACATCAAGTTGTAAATGTAGCTTTCAGCACAGCTTTGTTTTATCAGCAGAATTTGAACATATGTCACAACTACGACTTGCGAGGCAGGATAAATTTTTCCCTTGTTTTTCCTTTAGAATCTATCATTTGTGGAGATTGAATTTGCAGATAAAAAAAAAAAAAAAAAAAGCTTCAGGTTTTCAGTCAGCCCAAGTTCATAGTAACTTGGGTATTTATTGTAGGTTTGTTAGTAAACTATGTGAGATGAGTTTGGCTCTTTACAAAATTTGCTAGTTGACAAGTGTTCGTATCATGCACCGTTCTAACTGGTGGCAATTAATTACTTTGGCAGAAGCTTGGGAGAAGGAAATAGCAAGGAAAATGAACAATCTCATTTTTTAGGAGCAATGAAAAACTTAATAATGAAGTGCGTATTGTTCCCTGTAAATAAACTCACTATACTTGGCACACACCGTCCTTGTCTAATGAATTGTTACGTGTCAGAGTGATAGTAGTGGATGGAGCACTAGTTTTGATTTTGGTATAAATCAAGAGCATGAAGAGTCAATCTTCTTTTCTTCATCTTACTGTTGCTCTAAGCCTGTTGCAGTGAATGAAAACTCGAGCAGTTAGAGTTTTAACTTCGCTAGCCAGCATTTGAGAAATGTGCATTCTTGTACTTCCCCAGGCTCCTGGCTATGGCGATGTAAGGCTTTCTCTGGAGACAATACCAGACACCGTGAATTTGGAAGAACCTTTTAACATTACATGTAAAATAACAAATTGCAGGTAATGATGTCATATGATTCTTGTCCTTTTTCCTGAGTGGGTAAGTTGTGGCTGTGACATGTTCAGTGCTTTCTCCTGAAACTGTTCTTTACTTTGACTTCTAACACCACCAAACTGCTGGTTCATTACTTTAAGCCTAGCTTTTGGATTACAGTGATCCTAAATGAATAAACAAATCCTCAGATGTTGTATGTTAGTGCTATTTGAATTAGGAGACTGTGAGAAATCCATACTGCAATCCTACAGAATTGGCTGCAATATCGTAAGATTTCACCCTTAAATTACATACTCAAATCAGAAGTCCTCTTCGTTCTTTCACAGAATTAGTGCTT
Organism: Alectura lathami; assembly: GCA_013399715.1. NCBI lineage: Eukaryota > Metazoa > Chordata > Aves > Galliformes > Megapodiidae > Alectura > Alectura lathami. Next base: position 370,061 of record VXAV01001234.1, read on the forward strand.
ATTCCTTTTTGTTTGTTTTTTAACTACAGGTAATTTTGTCAGAATAAATACCACTTGTATCCAGTCTGATTTTTACAGCTAGTTCTGTACCACTCCTGGAATGTCTGCTAAACAAAATCTAGAGTACTCTTTTGTATGTCTTTATCCGTGTTTTGACTTGATTTCTGTTTCATAGAATCACAGAAGGGCTTGGGTTGGAAGGGACCTTAAAGCCCACCCAGCCCCAACCCCTGCCGTGGGCTGGCTGCCACCCACTGGATCAGGCTGCCCAGGGCCCATCCAGCCTGGCCTTGAGCACCTCCAGGGACGGGGCACCCACAGCTTCCCTGGGCAGCCTGAGCCAGGGCCTCACCACCCTCTGAATAAAGAATTTCCTCCTAACATCTAAACTCAATCCCCCCTCTTTTAGTTAAAAGCCACTCCCCCATGTCCTGTCACTGTCAGACCATGTAAAAGTTTGCTCCCCCTCCTGTTTATAAGATCCTTTTATGTACTGGAAAGCTGCAATGAGGTCTTCCCGGAGCCTTCTCGTCTCCAGGCTAAACAAGCTCAGCTCCCTCAGGCCTTTTTTGTAGGATAGGTGCTCCAGCCTGTGCCACTGTGTCACTGTGTGACACTGATCCACAGTAGTGCTTTATAAGGGAGCTGCAGGAGTGATATTTAAGGAAGTAATTCTAAATAAAATTTGAAGCCAGGGACTAAAGCAAGTACCTGGTCTGCAGTTCTTGTATCCTGTAGCCCATGCAAAATGTGAGCATTGTTATGCTGCTCCAGTATAAGTAAACCTGTGACAGAACACTCATGTCAGCTGAAACTATATGGAAGAAACTTAGGGCACATCACGGTAAATGTTACTTGCCTTCTTATAATTATAAAAATTAATTGTAAGTGTTTGATTAACATCAACCTGAATAATAATCCAGGTGTTACATATCTGCAGTCCTTGAATGGTTTTTAAAAAAATAAAAGCCCACAGGTTTATTTTTGTTTTTCAATTCCCTCTAGCAGTGAAAGGACTATGGATCTGGTTTTAGAAATGTGCAATACTAACTCCATCCATTGGTGTGGAGTTTCAGGAAGACAACTTGGAAAGCTGCACCCAAGTTCCTCTCTCCATCTTGCACTTACATTGTTGTCTTCAGTGCAGGGATTGCAAGTAAGTCTATAGCATGGGTTTGTCCTAAAATACCTTTTTTTTTTTTTATAAGCTTAGTATTTCTAATAACAATTCTTATCAATCTTTTTTCTTTCTAGAGTGTTTCTGGCTTAAGACTCACAGACACATTTTTGAAGAGAACATATGAGTATGATGATATTGCACAAGTCTGTGTCATTTCTTCAAAATTCAAACAAGAAAGCTGAAGAAATATCATTTGTGATTTTTTTTTTTTTGGACCAACTTCTGATGTTTTTGCAGTTGAATCATATTAAAATGTGTAAAGAGAAAACAAACCCCATGATATATTCATAAGCATGGATATATCATATAAATAAGTACACTTATTTAATTTCTGAGCATTTTGTGAATGTTGTAAAATCATGTAGAAAGATGCTTATACGTATTACTGAAAATAAAGCCTCTGAAAGAAGTGTAGCTCTAGCAAATCATATTGTATTAATGTCATGTTGAGTGAGGGGGAAGATGTACATGAAGTTTCTTTGAGCAGCAGTACTCAGTTTTTTTTTAAGACCTTTGAAGTTATTAACAAAAATAAAGTGGTGGTTCTGATGAAACTGTTTTAGTGTGAACAAAGTAGCCTTTTACAGGTTCCAGGTACCCAGGTCCCTAAATGAGTACTTCTGGGTGTCTGGAGTAGCAGTGTGTTTGTGTGGCACATCCGTAGCCACGAGAACCAGAATATGATCAAGGCATGAGGTGAGAGGATGCACCTGGCATGGCTGAAATGCTTGTGGACAAAAAGCAGGTTATCAGTCAGAATGTGCTCACTGTGGCTCAGTCGTTGGGAAGCAGTAAAACAGCAAATCTGTCCCAGTTAGTTTGTCTTGAGCAGCATAAGTTGTCTCAGTGAGAAATCTCACTGAGTTGTGCATCCCTGCAGTCACAGCACACCCTATCTCCCTGTCACTAGGGAGCTAAGGCTCAAGGAGCACAACTCAGGTATTTTTGATTGTTCAACTGAGGTGTTGTAGATTATGCCTCCCATGGCAGAGAGCAGTGCCAGAAAAAAAGTCTACATTAATTAGAATTCTAAGAAAACAAGGAAAAAAAACTGTTTATGCCCTAGATCAAGGTCTGCAAAGCACATGCACAGAGAACTTCAGGACTCTGTGAAGCACTAAAACTTACTTTTCCCTAGCTTTGCTTTGCTGTACAATTGAAATTAAGTATCTTAAAGTCACCCAAAGTTAGACATTTAATTTAGAGAAAATGATGGCTGATTTTCCTAGTTTCAGTTGTGTTTATGAGCATCCAATAAAGATTCTACTCAATGGTTTATGAAACTTTTCAGCTACCCTATTGGCATTAAGCAACCTTAGTTTTGAAAAAAATGTGCTTTAGACTTCATTATATATGGAATCTTTCAACATACTGGATAAATATATGACCAGATAACTAAAGGAATTAGTTTATACAAAAAAAAGATTCAAAACAATGCACTCTGCATTTAATCAGACTCATACTGACTGACAAACAGATGAAAAGATATAATCTCTTGTTATTCTAGATGTACCAATAAACTGAAACAGTAAAGGGACAACTATCCACACAAAAATGTAAATAACTTTATTTGTAATCTGTTTTCAAGTTAAATTGACACAAGTTGAAGGAGGTGTGACCACACGGTAATGAGAGGTTGGAGAGATACAGAAATGGTAGACAAGTTGCATTTTGCCAGGATGAGTATCATTAGCCCTCACAGTGTATGAAGAATTCTTCACAATTTCTGTCTCCATATGAATGAGTTACTTTGTACTCATTACAAAACCAAAAATGCAACTGAAACAATTTCTATGCTGAATATTTCATAAGATGTTTTTTTTCTGATCAGGCATAGTTAGAATATATTTCCATGCAAGTAGGCTACAGCAGTTCACAATTTGAGTGCAAAACATTTTCTTCTCTCACCATTATCACACTTACTTACATGTTGATGGAAAAATGATGATAGCAGACCAATGAGGTGTTAAGTGCATATTTGCTCATAATTTGAGGTCAACTGCAGGTTTTCATTTAAAGGAGTATTTAGTGGGACTGGGGTTTACCACTTAATCTAGCAGGATTAAAATTTTTAGTACAAAACAACAGTTACGACACAGGAAAAGATCCCATTCTCACCCCGTGATTAAGACATATTGCATGACTTTGTGAAACAATTCAGCCTATTCAAGCCCAAATAGATTTTAGCATAAATGATCCCTCTGTTCCTGGCTTCAATAGAAAAGCATGCAATAACAGCTCCTGTTATTGGTTGCACTGTCTTTTATTGAGGTTATGAAGCTCTCTTTGTTAATACACAAGAAACAAAGAATGCTTACAAGTTACTTATTACACGCATTGTAGCAGATCCCAAATGGGTTAGCTAATGCCATCCTCACAATATAAATTCTGGGTACCTATAATTTGTACTGGCATGAAACTTAAACATGACAACATTGTAGTATGCAAAATAGCTATAAAGATGATTTAAATGTAGTTTTCATACAACTAACCAATAGTTCCAATAAACCAGAACCAATTGTTCTCCAATAAATACAATAAGCTGTAGGGCTGTACAAGTGAACAATTAAACCTGAAAAGAGTTATGGAGGACAGTACAACCTCTAGAGCAGTTCTTGAGTATTACCATATTTTGTAGTTCTTAAGGGATTCTCAAGAGGTTCTTGACACTCTTGCTGTTTTAATGTAGAAGGTTAATTGACTGCATAAAGAATGCTGCCAAAGCAAGCATAAATGAGTGAGAGACTCTGATGTGCTACCCCATAGATCCTGGATTTACTGCTCTCTCCTTATCAAAGCTAGTAGAACTCACTTTCAGTAGCTGAGAATAGGGAAGAAAAATAAGAGGAAACACAAAGATTAACAGGAGATGCATGCTAGGAACAATGCTTCTCTCCTGACACAACACAATACTCACAGTGCTGTTTGTGCTGTAGTTTTAGCCCTCTTAGCGCCAACACTGACCTTTCCTGTAAATGGGATCCTGTCCTGTTAAATGTAACTGAACTGAAGTCACAGATTAGATTCAGAATCTGAACTATCATCTCTGAATAAAGATCATCTGAAAAAGCTTCTTTGTCATCAAACATTGTTAAAAGTTTTTATCTGGAAATTAATGTGAATCTTAAACATCTCTGTCGCCTCAAAAGGACTGCTACAAACTTGTATAGAATGTTTTTTAAAAACTATCTTAAAACAGGGAAGCTCTGTTGAAGAAGCTATGAATGTCTTGATGTTGCTGTATTAAGCATTACATATTCAACAGATGATAATATGGATTTCCTGTTTTTTTTTTTTTTTTTTTTTAAATTTGTTTTCTCCATTTCTTTTCATTTCTGCTTGGATCCAGGTTAATTTCTCCCATGTTTTACCAGCTGAAGTCTCATACAATAGATGCACACATTTGTTAGATGAGTGCCTGACTTAGTCCCAGTTTTGTATTTACTTCTGTTTGAGGTTTGCTTTTTTTTTTTCTTGGACCACAAGATTAATCAGATATAGTGTACAAGGTCCAGGAGTTTCTGTGTCTCTCTGTTTGGGACTCTGTTTTACTTTTCTAGGCTGTCTTCAGTCTGACTGGCCAGCAGAGGTCACTTTGTCTTAGGAATCAAAGCAGGCACCTCAAATTAGTTCTGATTTACAAAGAGGCAATTGTGACTGTTGAGAAGGTAATGTGCACAGCAAGCAGAATTCTTTAAAAAGAAAAGATAACACAAAAAATACAGGAAACAAAAAAGCAGCTTCTTTCAGAATAAGATTAGCTGTGCAAGAACAACCAAAGTAGGAACAGAAATACCAAAAACTGGAAAAATCTTTAAACTGGCCATACAACCATTGCTGAAAGTAGATACATACAATGAAACTGAAAAAAATCTTTAGTTGTTTAGGCCAGTGATTGATCACACAGGAACAGAATCCTTCTAAGGCAATTATTTTTTTATAAGTTTTAAGTTATTTGTTATTTAGTTATTTGTACAGTCACAGGATCAGTTCTAGCTTATTACAGCTGTGAATGTTAAGCTTACATTAAATACTGCATACATACTGAACGTAATACAGTTTGCCATGCCTATGAAATAGAGACACACTGCTGACCTCCAGGGCTGATCTGAGAGTATACATGGCAGGTGCCTGACACTTAACACTATTTCCTTTCCCAAGCCAAGCTGCATTTTGGTATGTATATTATCCTACTTGGGATTTGTCTGATTTCTCGACAGTTTTTGGTACTCCTTTATATGCAATCACTGAATGGCTTGGGTTGGAAGGGACCTGAAAGACCATCTAGTTCCAACCCCCCTGCCGTGGGCAGGGACACCTCCCACTAGACCAGGTTGCTCATCTCCCTCCCTCCTGCCAAATGAAGATGAAGAAAGTATTTCATGTTACCAGTGACAGCCCCTCCACGGATACAAGCGGGCTTCAAGCATTCAAGTAGGCTCTATACCACTGACTTATGCTCGTTATAGAAGGGCATACCAGATGTACATTAAAAGGGCTGATGAGGCTGTTGTTTCACGAGCTATAACATTTTTCACCATCAGAATAACATGCCTTTTACACTAGGATTTTAGAGTTGTTACACAAAATCAGCCCGCTACAAATCTCCTCGCCACTCAGCGAGATTGATCTAATGCACATACTGAAAATGACTTGTACATAGGGATTTTAATAAACCACTGGATGTACTTAGTGTATTAATTTTCAGAGGATTAACTATACATAAACAATATGTTCCAAGTTAGGTGCAATAGATCTGTTTAACAGATTTATTCTTGTTTGCAAACACGCACAAAGAATTTTCTGTCTTCTATTCAAGCAGAAGAGTTAACAATGGTGCTGTTGCTACTAACTATGAAATGCATTTTGGGGTTATATACCATTCCAATTCACATGCCTCCTTTAAGTCAGGAATGCTCCTCAGTACTGCCGCTGAAAGATCTGCTCCGGACATGATTTCTCAGTTGCTCTATGAGCTCTGGATTCTGCTGCTGTATCTGCTGTGCAAACTGCTGCCCCCTGTGTTAAAAAGGTTTAAATTACCAAGTGAAAAAACAGACATGCAGCTTTTGCAACAAAACGAGACATCCTAATGCAAGCGAAAGCTGCATTATATGAAAGTTGTTACCAAAACAACTTGGTTGACTATACAGCAAGGTATCTGTACTATTAGGATTTTATCTACTTAAGCTCTCTCCAGAGAGGTTTATCATCAGGTTTTCGTTCTTTTGGACTATTACTTGAAGTATTACACACAATGCACAATGGTGTTTCTACAAAAGTAACAGTAAAACCATGTGATTGATAACACTTACGCATGGATCAGGCTGGACAAATCCGACAGGCCACCAACACCTGCAGCAGGGCCACCAATGGCATTTGACATCATCCCTGACATCCTGGAACAGTTAGCACAGTGTTGGCATTGGGGTCTGCAGGCACCTTTACAGTAAGCAATAAACTGTAGGTCTTTGTTGAATTGATGGGAGGAATTAAGCTGTAAGAGGAAGAAACTGCAGTAGTTCTATTTACAGCGAACAAAAATAAAATTACATTTTCAGGAATTCAGTACCAATGACTTTTTGTCTTAACTGAAACCTTTAAAGACATTTGTTTCAATGGAACTCCTTTTTAATACTTACAGTTGTTGAACTTGAGGATTCTGCATTAAGCTTGCTGCCTAGAACAGACAACATACAGTTGCAATTATAACACTTGTACTACTTAGGTATCACTAAAGAAAATGTGAAAAAAAAGAAAAGCAAACAAGGCATACTCTAGATTTTATTACAAAATTAATCCAAGTTCATGTGCACAGGGATGTATGGTCCCCAGGAAACAGAATCATTACAGGTAGGTATTTGAAAGGTGTGATCCTGAGATAATCCTTGTCCACTCACTGGATAAGGAACTGCCTGGATGGTCACACCCAGAGGGCTGCGGTCAACAGCTCAGTGTCCAAATGGAGACCAATGAAGAGTGGTGTACCTCAGGGATCAGTACTGGGACCAGCGCTGTTTAACACCTTTGTTGGTGCCATGGACAGTGTGATCGAGTGCACCCTCAGCAAGTCTGCAGATGACACCAAGCTGTGTGGTGCTGTTGACATGCTAGAGGGAAGGGATGCCATCCAGAGGGACCTGGACAGGCTGGAGAGGTGGGCCCATGCCAACCTCATGAAGTTCAATAAGGCCAAGTGTAAGGTCCTGCGCCTGGGTCAGGGCAATCCCAAACACAAATACAGGTTGGGCGGAGAATGGCTGGAGAGCAGCTCTGAGGAGAAGGATTTGGAGGTGTCGGTTGATGAAACTCAACCGCATCCTGGGCTGCATCAAGAGAAGCAGGGTGAGGCAGGTGATTCTGCCCCTCTGCTCTGCTCTCGTGAGACCCCACCTGGAGGTCCTGTGTCCAGTTCTGGGGCCCCCAACACAAGAAGGACATCATGCTGTTGGAGCTAGTCCAGAGGAGGGCCACGAAGATGATCAGAGGGCTGAAGCACCACCTCCCCTATGAAGGCAGGCTGAGAGAGCTGGGGTTGTTCAGCCTGGAGAAGAGAAGGCTCCAGGGGGACCTGACAGTGGCCTTCCAGTGCCTGAAAGGGGCTTATAGACAGGCGGGAGGAGTGACTTTTTACACAGTCTGACAGCGATAGGACAAGGGGGAACGGTTTTAAACTACAAGAGGGGAGATTTAGGTTAGATGTCAAGAGGAAATTCTTTCCTCTGAGGGTGCTGAGGCACTGGCACAGGTTGCCCAGAGAGGCTGTGGCTGCCCCCTCCCTGGCAGTGTTCAAGGCCAGGCTGGATGGGGCTCTGAGCAACCTGGTCTAGTGGGAGGTGTCCCTGCCCATGGCAGGGGGGTTGGAACTAGATGGTCTTTAAGGTCCCTTCCAACCCAAACCATTCTATGATTCTGTGATAATGACAATAGATCCACCTTGAAGATTCAGACATGAAAAATATGACAAGACCTCAAACATAAAAACGCCATACCCTAATAATAAAATAATAATAAAATAATAAGCCAAGACTTCTAGTTGCTAAAGTTTTCCACAGGGCTTTTTAGATTCCCAAGCTGGATAAATCATTTTTGCAACTATTATGACCAGGGGGAGTAAGTTCCTCATACCACAGCAAACACTGAAGAGTAGACCAGACTGCAGAATACTTTGTAACACAGTTTTGTGGTAACATACCTTCTTTGGTAACCTGTGTATTTTCTTACTTTGTAGTAAGCATGAGGTTATTTATATTTCTCATTCACAAGCTACCTCAAAAATCCTGTTGTGTTTTCTGTACTGTAAGAGTGTACAGGGACAGATACTACCTAAGTAATGTATTAAGCCAGGTGATGTCTTAAAGTTAACAATGTAATTCCTGCAAAAATCGATGGCTGTAAGACCAACAGGCATAATGCAGTATGTGCTCATTCACTATCTCATTAAATATACTACAAAAAAGACATATACAATATTAGCTGGACTACATATTTCCATATAACCTCTCAAAAGCAAATCAGCTGTTTCTTCTAGTCTATGTTTGGATATAGAATGTCAAATTCAGACTGTTTCTTTGTGAAATGCAAATTTTTTCCTCTCTCCCATCAGTGAAAGCTTTGATCTAGGTTAGGGGGCCAAAGCAGAGGCCAGAAATAGCTTGCTAAAGGTAAGTCACTTCTTTCCTTAAAACAACAACAACAACAACAACACAAAACAAAAAAACAAACTCCAAACCCTCAGCTACAGGAGAAGTTTATTCATTCCTGCCTGAGTGTCCTGTGTTCTATTCACTTGACCTGGAATCTTCTGGACATGATACAAAAAAAAAAAAAAATCCTTTCATCAGAGTGAGCTCCATATTGAAGAGACATTGTTGACTCTAACAGATTCAGACTGTCTGGCATTTGGCCTGTGACACGGTACACGGAGTTCGAGTGCCATTTCATCACTAGTGCCACTGCAGAACTCGATTCCTCTTTGCTTCTTGTCCCCATACTGTGCACAGTATCAGATGTACTGGTCTCTGTTTTCCGTTCTGAAGCACTGGTTGAAAAGTCCTGTCCTAGAGAAGCTACCAGAAGGGTAGTAAAGTTTTAACTGGATTCTCAAAAAAGTATTTTATTGTACATCTTTCCTGCAAATTCCATCCTTCAGAGTTAATCTATACCATTTGGCTAAGACAGCCATGCACAGAGAAAACTACTGAGGGACAAAACCACAGTTTGCCCTTTACTTTGGAAGTAAACGAAAGCACTGTCTGTTACTTACATTCACTACCTGCACATTTCTTTGAAGCATTACACACTTAAAGATGTCAAGGATAATTTGAAAGGATAAGTACAACAAGGTGTTCTGAGTAGTTCTCACTAGGCTTTATTTAGTCTTGGGTAGACTGCATCTGAATCAACAGCTATCCATTTAAGAGGGGATTTCTTTGTATTCACTGTTAACTGCTGTCTGGTGAATAGAAAAGATATTCCCACCGCAGTGTTGATGAGTGTTTTGTTATTCATGCCATCTAGAAAACAGCACTGCTATCTATGTACATCATTGTTCACAAGTAGGATAGAATCTATTGGAAATCTGACAAGCATTACAGGAGACTTACCCTCCACCTCTTGGTTCAAGTACAATGTGACTTAGAAAAGTTTAAATTCCCTGTAATGCAACCATTGCCCATAACAATGAGTACTAAAATTCCTTGTGTTACTAAACAAGAGTTTTTCTTAAAACTTCCGTCTTAAAAGCAATGTTACAAGCAATGTTACGTAGAGTGTGAAATATACTCACCATACTAATGAAGGCAGGATTGTTTATCAAGCTTGCCATGTCAAAACTCAGCCCAGTTCCAGTCTAAAAACAAGAAAGAATTGAAGGCAAGTTTACCTCCAAAATCCCAGTTAAAACCATTATTAATAAATAGATGCAGAGCTAACTTACGGGACTGGACATGTCTCTTAGTTTCTGTTCTGCTGTTTTCAAATTTGACTTATAAGAGTCATTTTCTGGATCAAGATCCAGTGCTTTTTGGTAACTGGTAATTGCTTCTTCATATTTATTCACTGAAGTCAGAGCCAACCTAATATGAAACAAACAAATCCTGGGTAGAACATAAATGACCATCAAAATATAATGATGCATTTTCTGTTCCAAGTAAAACAGTATCCCACAAATAACTCTTATCCTAAGCATTAAGTTTAAGGAAGTTTGCTGTTGTGCTACTAATACTTAGCGAAAGCCATTATTGCAAAACAGAAGGTCCCTCAAGAAATCTTGCATTATCTGTTCTGTATGTATGCAAGTTTCATTAAAAACTCCTTGGCATTATCAAGTGATTTAGTCTCTGAGAGCACAAGCTGGATCCAGCATGAGCTCAGAAATTCCTCTTACTGTTTCTTCCAGTCCTTTTGATCCATGAGATTATTCAGAAGGGTATATTCAGAAGGTAAGTAGGGTCAACATACTCTTAATATGAGTTCTTCTGCTTCAAGAAAACAAACAGTAGAACCACAAATTTCAGTCTAAGAGGTTAATGCACTGGATCAGTGCAAGGTTCTCCCCTTGGATCTTCTAGTTCCCTGCTTGACAAATGGGTTATACAGGATAGCAGCAGTATCTGTAAGGAACACGTGTATCAAAGAAGCCTGCTTAATGTTCTGAAAAAGATTATTCTCCAGCAGAAAACATTACCTTTCTTGGAGCTATTCCAGAAGTTAATCCAGTTGCTGTTTCAGTTCTGTCCTCCACTACATACATGCTGGGCAGAAATAACCCCAGGAATCAGTATCAGTTGGGTACTGATCTGTTGGAGAGCAGCGTAGGGGAAAGGGACCTGGGGGTCCTGGTGGACAGCAGGATGACCATGAGCCAGCACTGTGCCCTCGTGGCCAAGAAGGCCAATGGCATCCTGGGGTGTATCAGAAGGGGTGTGGTGAGTAGGTCGAGAGAGGTTCTCCTCCCCCTCTACTCTGCCCTGGTGAGACCGCATCTGGAATATTGTGTCCAGTTCTGGGCCCCTCAGTTCAGGAAGGACAGGGAACTGCTGGGGAGGGTCCAGCGCAGAGCCACCAAGATGATGAAGGGAGTGGAGCATCTCCCTCATGAGGAAAGGCTGAGGGAGCTGGGTCTCTTCAGCTTAGAGAAGAGGAGACTGAGGGGTGACCTCATTAATGTTTCTAAATATGTAAAGGGTGGGTGTCAGGAGGATGGAGCCAGGCTCTTCGCTGTGACATCCAGTGACAGGACAAGGGGCAATGGGTGCAAGCCGGAACATAGGAGGTTCCGCTTAAATACGAGGAGAAATTTCTTCACAGTGAGGGTGACAGAGCACTGGAGCAGGCTGCCCAGAGAGGTTGTGGAGTCTCCTTCTCTGGAGACATTCAAAACTCGCCTGGACGCGTTCCTGTGCGATCTGATCTAGGTGTTCCTGCTTCGGCAGGCGGATTGGACTAGATGATCTTTCGAGGTCCCTTCCAATCTCTAACATTCTGTGATTCTGTGTGATACATATTCAGCTTGTGCTAACCTGATTTTTTCCACATTTTGTGAAAGATGTGTGTAACGTACATTCCATTATTGCTTAGTACCCCAGTTCCCCTTTAGGATGCACTGAGCTGCACAGACTGGGTTGTGCTGATAACCACTAACAGACCTTGGTCTTTTATCGCAGGCCAGAGAGCTAGCTGTGTGTTAGCTGCATCAGACATGGCCATTACTCTGAGACGCAACAAACTCAGTATAAAACTCCAGGGTTTTCCAGTAACGCTTCTGGAGGAATCCCTGCAGTATTAATGTTTTCTCCCTTAACACAGTTGCTCTCACAGACAGTGTTTTCCCTTCTGGCCCAGTAATTAGCAGTTTCTGACCGGAGGAGAAACGCAATCAGGTATTTCTGTGATGCAATTGTGTCTATTTATGGAGAAAGTATGCAAAATTCTGCTTCTTGGAACACACTACAAGTCAGAACAGCAGACTTGCCTCTTTGCTCACAATTCCAGACCCAGCATATCTTCAACTCTCTGCACGGCTCCATCTCTGCATACTTCTATTGCACTTACGTATCTTTCTGTGACACATACAGAGTTTACATCAAATCCTCAGAAAGACTGATACACCTGTGATGCACAGTCAGAAAACCTAGCTTTCTCATATGGATTTTTTTTTGAGATGGTGGTTTCTGCACTTTTTTTCCCCCCAGTTGTTACTAAACAAGCACTGTCTCCTCATCCAGCCTATGCCAAATATATTATTCTTTCTAACTGCTGAGTTAAGCAACAACCTGTAGCTGAGAATATATCCCCTGTTAGAGCAATCAGACAGAAAAGGAAAAGCTTGACTGCACAAGAATGATCGCACTTGCACACTGCATCAAACAGCTCCCTGATTTTACATCCAAAGCTCTGAAGTAACCTCTAATTTCCAATTAAATCAACCTGTAGTTTCTCTCCATCTCACTGAAGTATGAGGATCTTGGGTTCTGTTATATACAGAAAACATCTAAAAAGAGTTATATAATCCTTAAAATTTTGAAGTGAATTAATTTTGCATTAGACCATCTCAAAGGCCAGCTAGGATACATTTGTGCTAGTAAAATAAATTCTGTGTGGGGAGGTTTTCAAATGACAGAATTCCATCATCTTTGATCTTAGATTAATGTCCCCTGCCATGGTGTTGTCCCAGGCCAGCTAGCCCAGTTTTGGGGCATGGTTCAGAAGTTAACACAGGCCAAGGCAATTTAGCAATAGGCAGTCTGGATGTGGTCACTCCATACTGCAAACTACGTTTTAACAATATGGACATGGGCTGCTTTGTGCCAGCTGACTCCAAAGAACAGTCTCAAGTATTTTTTAATTTACCAGTATAGATGAACCCTCAAAAGCCAAAAGCCTGAATCAGCATTCTGTCTACATCCTCACAATATGCTTGGTTATTGAAAATGCAAAGCTACACACCTCAGAAAAATGTCCCTTCACTCAAGAAGATACCTCATATAGGAGAGCATTCCCGACACTTTTTTCCAGATAGTGATTAGCATACCCTCTGCCTAAAGGGACAAGCCTGTTCTCAATCCCTCAGAAGGGACTGAGAAAACTGCTAAGGAGATATAGCTTATTATACTTAACTATCTGCTTCCTGAGAGCCACTGAACAGAAAAATCAAGCCTTTACTGCTAGTGCTGATGCCCCAATACTTTTAAGGATTCTGTTCTCTAGCAGCATTAATAGATTCCCTTTTCCAACAGCAGAATTTTTATTAGTCAAAATTAGGTAGGAGGTAGAAAAGAAAAACACAGAATGACTTCCTAAGCAAAATTTGCAAAGTTCATAAACTGAAATTAAAAAAAAAAAAACAACAAAAAAACAAAAACAAATGTGACAAGACCTGATACGAAAATGTTGAGATCAATTGTCTATGTAAACTAAAAGCTGCTAGTGTCATCTTCAGAAAACTGCTACACTTCCAGAACACAAATGCCAGCTAAGTAAAACAACATAGCTCCACTTACTTCAGAAAATATATGGTGATTTCAGCGTTTACTCAGATTTTTATTAGCTTACCCCATTCTTCCATATGCTTTGCTGTACTTTGGGTCTATTGCTATGGCTCTCTCACAGTCCTTTATTGCTTCACTGTATTTGTTGAGTTTACTTTGAGCAGCAGCCCTAGGAGGAAGCGTAGTCAAAAACACAGTAATAGCAAAACCAAAAAAGCTTAAATATTCACATGGTGATGACTAACTTCAGACACGTTCAGTCTTACTGATGTTTCACTCACTATTTAGGCAGCGCCTCAGCTTTCTGCAACCAAGTAGGACAAGCAAACATTCATAATGTGCTTTGGTACATTGCTGGATTAGGGGTCTGGAGAGCAAAAAGGAGAAATAATTCTGAGGAACTGTTTTACAGAGGAGCCATCCCACCTCCCCTCTAAAAATGCTTCAGGATAACGATGACAAGGGATCCAGCAGCTTCATACTAATTTTGAACTGAACCCCTAATTCTTTTACATATACACAGTTGCACCTCAACAAAACTCAGGCTTGCAAATAAATTGGGGGATATTTCTCAATAATCTCTGAATTACTAAATTAAAATTGCATTTCTATACCAGTGATACCAGTGAAATACTAAATGCTGTTGTTATTTATACTGTAAAATTAAAGACTTAAAAGTGATTGTAACAGATAAATACTCTAAATTTTCCCATTTTGAAAACACTCAAAATACCCTGATTTGTTCTTCATTGACTAAAAAATTACAGTAGAAGTACAGTATTTCCATTGCATGTAGCACTTTTTTTTTTTTTTCAATTAGGAATGCTAGATGCTACAATCATCGCTGTATTCAATGGCATCTAATCTTTCTTATTTTCACAGTGCTGTAAGTAAAAAGCAATACTGTTGACGGCAACAATTTCTGATAGAGTCTAAACTAGCTGAAGTAAGAGAAGGAAAAGGGCTATGTTTAGGCCTTAGATACTGCATACCCTCGGGAACTCCAAAGAACTGCCTGTCTTCTTTTAATTAACTTTACACAATAATGTCCTCATGCACATCAAGATTCATTTTGGTCCTCACAAACGTAGTGTGTGATGATGTAGCTCACAAGAGTGAAATATTCCCACCTTTTTGCCAACTACAGATCTGTTGCTGAAGCTCATTCTACTGAAGAAACTTTCAGTGATCTAGAAAGGCTTTTGAATCAGGTCTTATAACTGATTTTAGGTATAAAATATCAATATGTCATCAGTTTTCTCAATGAACATAGATGATTTACATTTTTAACTACTATCTTAACAATGTAAAATAATATTAGTATGTTATGCATTCCCTTTCTCTTCATGCTTGCCACAAAACACTGAGTCTTCACTTGTATTTATCACAAACAAAGCTCTGGAGTAATGAAAGCACAGCTCCAGAAAGGAAAAATCCACGGCCAGGTTGACAGCACTCAAGTTAGTAAGTCCTTCTGGTAACAGATGCACTAAAGAGTGAAGAGTAGAGGGGTTCTAGGGGCAGGGCAGTTACAGCAGGGCTCAGACTATGCTGCTTTTTTCCTTATGATGGTCCTCAGGCCAGTATACTGAAGTACATGGTGCTGCTGCTGGGATTTTTCCAAGAGAAGTCAGTACTACAGGAGACAGAGATGGCAGCTGAGTCACTAGACCACCAGAAAAAAAGGCTTTTGTTATTCTCAACAGACTGGGAAACACAGCCTAAGCCATGTTTACTATGGACTTCCTAACTCACAAAAAGCTGACACCAAGCGTTACAAGTAATTGTAAAGCTGGTAGGACATGCTCTCATGCAGATATGCTGAAGTATCTCACTTTTGCTTTAGATGTTACAAATTTACCAAGTTAACTTGCGAATACCATTTTTTTCTAGCCTCACATGGTTTTGATTTATTTAATACCTAATATTTAAAAAAAAAAATAATGAGGCTTGGGAATAAAATGTATTATTTTGTTTTTACCTGTTGCAGTAATACACTGCATTGTTTGGATCCAGTTCTATAGCCCTAGTATAACAATCCACTGCAGCACCATAATTTTCTTCTTTCATATGATTGTTACCTGCAATAAATTAAAAAAACTCTTAAGAAATTAAAAGATGCATCACTGTATTTGAAGAAAGTAGAGAAGCTACATTATAGCATCTAAATAAGGCAGTCCTGATTGACCTTTTTTGAGATACATTCTTTTAAATATAAGTGGCATGGAATAAAGCAAATAGAAGCATCTAATGTGTCAGTAAGGTTTGTTAGGTGCATTGCAGCCCACCACAT
>VXAV01001234.1:394262-405875 GCA_013399715.1 Alectura lathami
CCTCGCCTCGCCTCCGGTGAGGGGCGAGGCGGCCGCCGGCGTGCGGTCGGAGGGGCTGGAAACAACGGCGTGCGCGTTCTGCCTGTAGTGAGCGTTCGCTGCAGGTGAACCCGCGGAAGCAGCGTGGTTTCCCCCTGCCTGTGGGCAGTTGGGGTGAAGCGGGCGAGGGAGGAGCTGCGCTTTGCCCCGCTGAGGGAGCGGGGAGGGCGGGAGGTGGCAGGCGGAGGGCCGCAGTACGAGGAGACGGGGCGCCGGGGTGAGCGGGGCTGTGGTGGTGAGAATGGGGCTGGGTTTGGGTGTGAAGGGGGGAGGATGGGTGCCTCTGGTGGACTGCTGGGGAATGACAGCTGGGTGCGCGCTGCCTGAAGCATAGCTGGCTCTTAGGAACTGTGATTTCTGCCCCATTTCAGGGCGTTTCTGCAGGCTGAATTAGGATTGAGGGATCCTAGCAGTTAGAAGATAAGATTCAGATTTTTTTTTTTTTTTTTTTTTTTTTTTTTGCATAAGGCTCCTGCTATTGTCAATTAATCGATGGACTCAGTTACATTCTTTGTGATGAGAACATTTTCATTGTTCTCTGTACTGTGTCAATCCACAAGATTGACTGTCCTTGTTTGTCCTACAGATTTTCCAAACAAAAAGGAGGAAAAGAAGTGTTTGAAGGATGGAAGTTGTTTCTTTAGGGGAAAAATAAAAGATCTACCTTGCAATTTACTTTTGGAAACTAAAAATACCCCCTTAAGTAATAAGAAAGTATTGGGTATTGATTTAAGTATGGATTTTATTTTTCCATCACAAGTTCTAAGTACGTCTGGGGATGATCACTGCAGCTTGTTAACTGTTTTTTTTTTTTTTTGTCATTCCTCATTCAAGTGTGCTTAAGTAATTGTTTCACAAAAAAGGAAGAGTGATCTTGAATGCCAAAAAGATACTTCTTACTTTCAAAAGTTAAGCAAATGGGTGCAGAAACATTGGATAGCAAATATTCTCAGATTATGTTTTTCCCCGAGACATCTTAATGTGAGATAAAAATGATTTTTTTTTTAGGAAATGTCAAGCTGCATGTCTAATGTTGAGTAAAATAACATTAAACATTGAGTCTTTTGGTTAAAATAGGCAGATTAGGGGAAGAAATTTATTCCTAGTTGGATATTTTCCTACTAGAATCCAAAAGATTCAAAGATCAACATATATCTCAACAAAATGCATAGAAAAAGGGAGGCTAAAGCATAGATTAATAAAGCTAGTGCAGTAGTCTGTTAGCTTTTTGAGAATATAATTTGTAAGGGGAGAAGAACAGAAGTGGAACTTAAATAGCTTCAATGTCCAAAAATAATTCTTTAGGATTCAAAATTTTGTAGTCTTTCTTGCAAAATCTTCCAAAATCAAGTTTTGAGTTGGAAAATGGACTCTGGAAAAACTAGAGTTTGTATTTAAGAGTTAATTTCAGGCTTTTTCACTGGAAAGATACTCTGAACACCAGCTTTTCTCTTGACGAAAATTAAACCATCAAGAAACAGGATTGAGGGAGGAGTCAGGAGGAGAAGAAGCGAGCGGCTTGGAGGGCAAAGAAATGGGAAGAATGTTTACGGTTACTTTCTTAGAGCATACTTGTGACCACAGTGTGCGTGTGCTTTCCTCAGACTATCGGGTCCAACACCGGCAATGGCAAGGGCCAGGCAGGGCACACAGAACATCTCTCACTTTCCCTGTGCTCCATGGACTGCACAGCCTCCTCGTGTACCGCATCAGCAATTGCCTCCTATGGAAAAAGGGACAGCTGCTGCCTTTCTAACTGCAGCAGGACCTAGAAAAACAATTCAGCTGCTCAGCAGAGTCTGCAGATCAGAACTGTTCCCTACACCTGCCGAGTCGGAGACGTCAGGCGTTTTGTAATGTGGGTCTGAATTTGACCTGCTGGACCAGGCTGAAAAGAGCAGTGCAGTTAACATCTTTTGAGGACATAACTGTTCTGTAATTCTCTATATAAAGAAAGAACCCAACATGGAACTATGCAGGTCACCTGGTTCCATTCAGAAACATCAGCAGCCGTTTTGCTGTTTCTTTCCAGTTTTTAAACAGTTTATCTTTAAGATGATGTTCTTTTTCATCTCACAGCTGTGTCATTTCTTAAGGACCTTTTGGTCGAAAGTCTCTGACGTCAAACAGACAACACTAGCTGATTTCTGTCAGCTCTGAGTCCTTCAAAGAATTCCAATAGTTTCTTGAGTCATGAGGTCCCTCTGTACAAGAGGCTCTTTTCCAGTACATGCTAAGTGTATCTGCTTTGTCTGCTTAGAAACCCTCCTCAGTAGTTTTCTTGTCTTGCTGTACCACCTCTTTTGCAGTTGGAGTCAACAA
The DNA here is from genome assembly GCA_013399715.1 of Alectura lathami. NCBI lineage: Eukaryota > Metazoa > Chordata > Aves > Galliformes > Megapodiidae > Alectura > Alectura lathami. Next base: position 396,624 of record VXAV01001234.1, read on the forward strand.
ACTATTTTTAATGCATTGGCTGATTTCATTCAAGTACTGAACTGTCATGGTAGTAATAGCGCGTGGTGTTTGCGCTAAAGAGTGCTGCAGGCACGACAGAACTGTGCAGCAGTACCTGCGAGAAGTGGAAATACTCCTTTCCGTTGTGTGTTGTATGGTTCACCTGATGGTAGAATCAAACAAGAAGATAACCCTGGTAAGTGCCTCCTGCATCAAATTCAGTGTAGTCTGGGTAGTTCACCTGCAGGCTGCACTCACATGCTGAGAAGTCTCTCAGCTTCCTTTCTAAGATTCTCCAAGCAAAGTGTACAGGTAGGAGGTTTGCAGTGACACCACATGGATTCAGTTCACAAAATGGATTCAAAGCCCAGTTTAGCAGACCTGATATGATTTGTTTGTGGGTGGTTGTGTTTTGCTTTTGCTTTAGAGCTACAGGTACTGGAATTTTAGGACTGGGGAGAGAGGAGTTCATGTGCTCTGCAGAGACCCTGGCCTGCAGTGTGGTCCAGGCCAGGGTACTGCATGGAAATTTACTCCTCCTACAAAAATCAGTCAGAGCAGTTTCCAAACTGCTTTTATTTAAAGACTGTTGGGAGGACAAGGGTAGAGGATGTATGTATGGTGTAAGATTGCCTAGGGATTTGTGTCGTGTGTAACTTGTGATGCAGATGTATGAATTCCTACTTCAGGTCCGCATTTTCCATTCGTTAACGCAAAGTGCCTTTCACAGTTACCTGACTGTTGTTCATTCTACCAGATAAACCAGTAAACATTTGTAAATAGTACGATTGTAAAAGCAGAACTGAGAATAATGTATGTGTTAATAAAGATTTTAAAATGTTCATATAACTTGCAGCTTTTTTGACTGAAATTGATCTGAATAGCTAAAGATGTATCTATTATACAAATGTGATCAACAGAGCTCACAGTGAACTGAGTTGTAAAGAATCTTTTTTTATTTCTGAAAGATGTAGTGGCAAAACTAATTATTTAGTGTTAAAAGATTGTAGATCATCTTTTATTCCATCTAGCACTGTTTAAGAAAAATAAGTCTCTTGTTACAGATATGGAGCTTTAGATTAAGGAAATACTAAATATGCTGTCCTCTTGCCATAGTGAGATCTGTCTGTGCCAAACAGACATGACACAGAGCCAAGTACTTTTCTAAGGAAAATGGCCCAAGAATTCAAGGCATGTATTTACTGTTCCAGACACTGTCAAAAGCCAAACTAATGAAGGGACTGAGAGATGAAGTGTAATAATGACTTGAAAAGTGTTTGTCCAGCAGGAAAAAGTAATTACTTAAATTCTGGGGCTGTGGTTCCGTTCCTTTTGCTCAACTGAAATAATGCTGCCCTGTGATTTAAGTCTGAGTGATTTAGCTCTACTTTGTTTGTTCTGCCTTGGACTTCTCTTTTTTTTTTTTTTTTCTTTCTTTCTTAATTTGTATTTCTGCCTAAGGTTACTCAGTCCCCTGCTCACTTTGCTTCATTTTGTTCTTTCTTTAAAATAAAAAAGTATTTATTGTCTACATCTGTGAGTCAAAACTGAAACAGTGTGGAGATGTATTTAAAATACAAGTAAAGAATTTAGACTGTCTAATTTCTGCCTTAAAGTCCATCCAGATAACACAGTTCAACGGTAGTGTGTCCAGATTATATTAGATGTTGCTGAATACTCCATGTAGTTTGTTTCTGAGCTGCTTTTTAACTTGCTTAGGTCTTCATTTAAAGGAAAAACAGAGAAAGAAGCCTCATGGTTGTTGTAAAGGTTTACTTTAAACCATGCCTGTTATCGTTTATGTATGTTTGGTAGCACTCACAGGGAAATGCCAGCATATGGCGTGTTATTCAAGTATTAAATAATTGCTCCTGAGGCAGTCTGTCAGTTTTTATATTTCCATAATGGAACGTCGTTTTTGGTGATTTTTTGTTTGTTTGTTTATTTAAACAAGGCCGCTAGGTGGAGCTGAAGCACTAAGGCACTGTGAATGCCGGTGGCAGTCGCCTGATGAACACGGTTTTCGCATCCACAGTGCTGGCTTCCAGCGTGCAGTGCTGGTTCTGCAGCCTGCAGGACAAGGAAGTATTGTTGAACTAGGATCTGCTGTCTCGAAAGATTGAAAGACCAAGACGGTCCTGTTGCTGTTCTGATTTTTAAATTCGGTGCTTTTACAAAGCTTCATACAGTAAATCACCATCTGAAAAATAAGTTCATTGAGTTGGTTGTGACTTACAAATCTACTCTTGTTTGTATCACTGGGAATGCCCCCCAGAGTGTACATAAGGAGAAAAACATGTTTGTGTTTGTTTGCCCTTAGAATATTTAAAAACTAGACAATGACATTGTACATGGTGGTTTTGTGCAAGGGACCTTCACATTCTGCTAAAATTTGTAAGATGAAAGCCATATTTTTTAGCTTACAAAGAGCGTAGCATTCCGTTTTGTTTAAAGTAGATATGTACAAACCTTTATATGTTCAAAGCTAAACCATCTCAGTTACAGATATCTCTCTGCCTTTCTCTCTGCCTATTTTATTCTTATTTTAATCTCCATTCCTGGCTCCCACTTTACGCTGAAGCTGTTATTCCAGAGCTTTCATCAGCAGTGAATACAGTTTTCCATCCTACAGGAAGCTGATATACTCTGATTTTTGCACGGCTACATGGAACTGTCAGATCTATAAGCAAGCGTAGTAAACCTGTCTGTATATTTGTTTCCTAGAAATACATTTATACATATATTTTGTTAGTCTGTAAATTTTTACTTGTCATTGTAACTCATACTGTTTAGGTAAAGATTAATTTGAAAACTAGAAGTATGATCAGAGAGTCTTGGATGGAATCATAGCTATCTATATGTAGTCGTAGTTGAATGAGTCTGCAGACTTGAATCTTGAGTGAATTATAAAATGATCATCTGCAGCAGGGGCACCTTGTGGACAAGGCTGCAGGTTTTTGAGTCTGTGTTTTCTAAAGCTTGTGCTACCCTTTGCTACTTCTACTTCATACACTGAAGCTTTTTTATTTTGTTTTAATAGTGTGTTATTACAAAGGGTTTTTTGGCATGTTCCAGTTGTGGAAAATTGTTTTTAAACAAAACCAGACTTACATAAATGTTTAAAATATGTTTAAAGTATTTACTGCACATGTTAAAAATTAGTCCTTAAATTTAATTGCTTTACTTGCCTTAGTGGCAGTTATGCTGGGCGCCATATTGCTGGAATAGAGTTCTATAAAGGTCCTTCTCCTTTCTAAAATCAAATTATGTTAATATTTTCCAGAAGCAGAAAGTAATCAAATTATAGATTTGTTGGCAAAATAAATTACCTGGCAGTCTAGGAAAAATAACAGTGATTGCAGTCTGTATCTTAGAAGCTTTGTTTTCTTTTTAAAACTACTGTTTTAGAAGTTGCTACTAAGCATCTAATTTATTATCCAACTTACACTGCCTTTGGTTGAAATTATCACTGATTACAGCAATCATCTAGAGGCTTTTTTGCTAGACTAAGCCCATGCATTTCATATGTATTTTCAGGCAGTGGTGCAGGGTTAGGTGGCTTTTGGCTATGTTTTGATCCTTTGTTAATAACTGTTTTGAAGTTACACGTGATGGAACTGGTAATCCGAAGCGAAGCTTGCCCTGGCTCGTTTTTTGGTCCTTGTGTGACCAGGCTGTGTGGTGCGGTTGACACGCTGCAGGGAAGGGATGCCTGCCATCCAAGGGGACCTGGGCAGGCTTCAGAGGTGAGCCTGTGGGAGCCTCATGAAGTTCAACAAGGCCAAGTGCAAGGTGGTGCACCTGGGTCGGGGCAATCCCAAGCACAAATACGGGTTGGGCGGAGAGTGGACAGAGAGCAGCCCTGAGGAGAAGGACTTAGAGATGTTGGTTGATCAAAAACTGAACATGAGCCAGCAGTGTGCGCTTGTAGCTCGAAGGCCAACCGCCTCCTGGGCTGCATCAACAGAGGGGTGGCAGCTGGACAAAGGAGGGGATCGTCCCCCTCTGCTCTGCCCTCGTGAGGCCCCACCGGCAGTGCTGCGTCCTGGCCTGGGGCCCCCAGCACAAGAAAGATGTGGAGCTGCTGGAGCAGGTCCAGAGGAGGCCACGAGGATGCTCAGAGGCTGGAGCACCTCTGCCGTGGAGACAGGCTGAGGGAGCTGGGCTTGTGCAGCCTGGAGAAGAGAAGGCTCTGGGGAGACCTCACTGAGGCCTTCCAGGATCTAAAGCAGGCCTACAGGAAAAATGAGGAGGCACTGTTTGCTGGGGTGTGTAGTGGTAGGACAAGGCATAGCAGTTCTAGATCTGGTCTCTTCTAGTTTAAATTAGATGTAAGGAAGAAGCTCTTTACTATGAGGATGGTTAGATATAAGAAAATGTTGCCCTGTCCCTAGAGGTGTTTAAGTCTGGGTTGGGTGGGGCATTGGGCAACTTGGCCTGGTGTTAGGTGTCCCTGCCCACGGCAGGAGGTTGGAACTAGGTGATACTTAAGGTCCCTTCCAACCGAAACCATTCCATGATTAACTTTTCACCTGTACATCACCCTGTCTCTTACTGAAGTATGATCCTGCGAGTAGTGACACTGCCATCTGAGATGGAGTTGTGTTACCAGGGCAGAAACAAGCAGCACAGGAAGGATGAGGAGTGTCTTAGACTGCTGAACGTGGACCTTATCCCTAACCCATGCTTGTTCAGATATGTTGACAGTTCTGCACTGAATAGCAGATAATTTAATGTCTGGAAGTCTGAACTGGTCAGTTCAGGCGCTAGCAGCAGCCTACTCATGGCCACATAGGATCATTGTAATATAGACATAATCTTGTTTACAGACCTACTTTTGTTTCTTCTGCCTAATTTAAACTGAATCATTTTCTGATTGCTCAGTCTGAGTAATGTCTGGCTCCTCTGTAATGCTGCTGCCCTTTACCGAAAGCAGGCTGTTTGTATTGTAGCTGTAGCATGTTGGTTCATTTACTCTCTGAAGAAAGCTGTTTGCTGTTGTGTCTGGTTCGTACCATTATTAATATAATTTATTTAATTTATTTTCCAGTTTATATCTGGGAAGTTAAAGTTTCTCTTGGTACAATTTACAGTCATATTTTCTAATAACATGACAAAATACAGTTGCAGAGTATTTTTGAAACGTTTAGTATTATTTTAGCTGTTTTCCTTTCTTGTTTCTTTATACTCCATTTAATCCTTAATTTTACATCTGACATTGTTTCTTTGCTTCTCTCTTGAAGAAATAAGATAAATTATCAATTTTATTGTGTGATATTGTATGACTTGTTTGCAATTTTATGTAGACAAAGAATATGAAATACTAATCCACTTAAAGAAATAGCTGGAGTAAGATTTGGCCTGTGCACGTACTTCAGTTGTATGTTGCTTTTAATTAATCTGATGCGAGTCACACTGACCCCAAGTACAGTCTGCTCAAGTGGTAGCAAGGTAACAACACGTGTTTTTAAACGGCTGTTTGAAATTGCGTGCAGTAGTTGTGTGTAGTGGTTGTTTTTACCTGAAATGTTGTGTTACCATTTTTTGAAAGTCCACATTCATTTGGTGAGTTAGGAGGACTTGTGGGTCCTTCTGAGTTCTTACTGGCTTTATTAATCTACATGAATGACGGCTTCATTGCATCAGAAGGAGGAGACAAGGTATCGGCATTGCAAAACAAAGCCGGTTTTGTTGTGACAAATATAGGCAATCCCTTGATGGTATTTATGGCAGTTGTTTATGAAACTGTCATTTATTCATGTGTATTCCACCATGCAGCTAGCCAACACACCAAGAAAATCGAGTGGTCTAGTCTTTTTTTGGTGCTTAAAAGAAGTGCTCCGTGGCAATCAGGGACTTTTTTTTTTAATTAACTTTATTAATTAAACTTGTTTGACAAGCTGAAATTAATATAGTCTTTTGTTTCTGAGAACATGTTGTTGGTCAGTGACAGAGCTGTGTTTTCTTCATGTCTGTGTGAAAGCAGACCATTCCTCTTGTAGACCAGTGAGACTTTTAATAAAAAGCCTTTCCTTCAAACAGAAGCTCTGCATGCGGCTTTTCTCAGATTGTTTGCACTTCACTCTTCTGCTGTGCTTTTCCTTCAGGCCAAAATTGCGTGTCCTTTTATGTATGCTCCCTGCATACTATGCCAAAACCTTTGTGAGCGCTTAAATACATACCAGACTAGTTTTGCAATAAAATTGGTGCAGCACAGTGACTGGTGTTAAAAGGAAAAGCTATTTCATATATAACAGTGTAAAATAAGCATCTCTTTTAGTAGTGAGTGCTCTGTGTGTGTTCTTACTTTTCTTTAGTTGAAAATCATGAGTTGTTTTTAAACCTGATTATTACCATAACAACATATGATTTTGGTTTTTAAGTTGTATGAATGAAGTGGGGAGGCAGACAGTAAGTTTCTGCCAGCCAGCGCTCATCCTAGTAACTCAAAGGTCTAGTCCTTGTTGCATTTCTGAGGTGTGGGTTGATCCTCCTGTATACTAAACCCTGCAGCATTTTGCTCCTTGACTGCAAGCTGTCTTTTAATTGCCATCAATTTATAATATCTTTCAGCAAATTCTCCGGATGGATGTATTTTTGCCTCTGGGTTTTTGTTAGCCCAGCTTCAGTCAGCTGCCTGAATCTGTATACTTCTACTTTAGACAGCAAAGTTGAGTGTTGCTTAAAAAGGCCAAGGAGGTGGGAGCATGGAAGTCAGCATTTCCAAAGCCAGTGTTTTCTTGGCTTTGATTTGGATTCATTGCTCCAAGATGTATCTTTTAGTGCTGTCTCAAGAATTAGAAAAATGCAGCCATTAATTACACTGCACAGCTAAGATCAGTTACGTGTGTGAATTTTTCTGCTAGCAAATGCTGAAATAGATTTGATTTTATAAGATCAAGATTAATAGTATGTAAATTGCAGTAAACTTACCTACCAATTCTGGCATAAGAGTGAAGCTGCCTGTATAAAATCCACAACAATGAAGAAGTTTTCTTCCCAAGACTGATTATGCAGCAGACATTCAGTATAAATATATAAGTATTAGTGAACACAACCAAATGACCTTTTTCTTTGGCCTNTGCAAAAAATATCTGCCTCTGTAGAGTTTTAGTAACTGAAATTCTGTTTGTTTGTTTTTTTTTTTTAAATTGAAGATTGTATAGTAACTCAATCTGTCATTTTTTTTCAATACCGAAGTCTTTGTATCTGTCTACAAATTGTAGAGATACTTGATAGATGCATCTCTGCTTAATAGAGATTGCACTTCTTCACCCTGCTTATGGAGAAGAGTGTATGACAAACATCTGACTTAGCTAAAATTAGATTTAAATGGTAAGTGTGACAGCTGTGTGTGGTCTTGCTGGACAGGTAACACATGGCTTTAAACAGGACTGTGTTCTTGTTTGTATAAGAATATTCTGTGGTTATTAAACCACATATGCTGCCTTTTTGACTTTTACTGTAAATTTTCTCTTGGACTAGAGTCTTCTTATGCAAAGATCTTTTTTCTCCTTTCAGGTCCATTGGGCCTCAGCTTCTGTTGAGAATGACATTAGGAGCAGAAATCATTAACCAGCTCAAGGCTTCTTCATACATAGCATCAGGCCGAAACCTTTTGAGATGGGACCTGTCCCCAGAGCAGATAAGAACAAGAACAGAAGAACTAATAAGGAAGACAAAGCACGTATATGACATTGTTGGGATGCTTAATATTGAAGAAGTGACACATGAAAACACGCTGCGGGCCTTGGCCGATATAGAAGTGGAATATGCAGGTTGGTGTATGCCTTCTGTGATTTTTTTCCATGATGTGTTCCTTACGCATGTGAGGAAACATTGGGGAGGGCTAGTCATGGCTTGTAATACTGATCGATGTTGTTCTTGTGCAGAATGCATAGAAGTCCCTTAAGGGTCTTCCATCTGTAGTAATTTTTCAGGAGCTTTCTTCAGTATGCACAGTCAGCTATGAAGTTCTGCTGCTTTATTCTAGAGACAAAAATAAGGAAGAGCAAAACTGTATTATTAATCTTTTTGATGCATGCAGAGAACTGCAATGATCACTTTTTTTTGTTTTTGCATGTAAATTTCTGTGCAATTGTGTTTTCTTTTTGAACTGAGTTCAGCCACTAGAGGGCAATGTGCAACAGTGTAGAACACAGTGTCAGTGGTAAACCTGTCAGTTCAAGCCTGGTTAGCAGCACTTCTCTCAGATACTGTAGAATCTGACTGAGATGAGCAACTCGAATGGAATAATGGGAAGAATCATAGAATGATAGAATGGCTTGGGTTGGAAAGGACCTCAAAGATCATCTGGTTCCAACCCTCTTGCCATGAACAGGGTTGCCAGCCACCAGATCAGACTGCCCAGGAACCCGTTCAGCCTGGCCTTGAACACTTCCAAGGATGGGGCAGAAAATGGGAAAGAATGATATGCTCTTAGTGGAGGAAAGGTGATGGTGGAGAATGGAGGAATTTTTTGAATGCTTTTTTGAAAGAAGAATGTTTTACCTGCTCCTCTTTATATAATGTCCTGCAAGAACTTGAAGCAGCCCTAGAGAGCTCTTGGTCGTGCAGTCACATCTAGATTAGTCTGAATGAATTACCAAGACCTTCCAATATATGGGTGGAGTTTAATGGTCAAACATAGGTCACTCAGTTAATTTGTTAAGAATCCTCAGAGGAGGTGGGAATAATAAAAATACTTTCATGGTAGGTTTTTTAAAAACAAAGCCATCATATGGTGGCTGTGGCTCCCCAAAAGTAGTCTGTGCAATAAAATGTGAGGTTCTCTTAAATCCTCTAAAAAAACTGCAGGTGCAACAGACGTGCTGAAAGCAGGCACCCTGGCTTGGAATGGAGCTCAGTCTTCACCTACCAAAAAAGAGCAGCCTGTAGCACAAATGATTCCACTGCAGTATTAATCTATCACTTTCATGTTATTAGTTTTACAGTTTGTGCACATCCAGTGAATTGACTGAAACTGATGCTGATAGACTCAGTGATCTTTATCCAAGGCAGAAAGACTGAATAATCTTCATCCAAAGAGCTTCCTGTCAGATTCATTGTTAATTGTATGAATATCTTTGGTGCAACTATTGTATGTCTTCCCACCAAGGTATAAACCTGCCTGCCTTAAATTGTATTAGAAGGGAAGTCTGTTTGATTCAGAAAATAGTGGCCGTGAGCCTCTAAGCGTAGCCACTGAGACTTCCATCTTCTGAGATGTACTTTCTTCTCTACGTGCTGTTG
>VXAV01001234.1:410362-431026 GCA_013399715.1 Alectura lathami
CCTATACAGGGGACACAGTGAGGAGATGAGGCCCCTCAGACTCACATGCTATTTATAGTACAGGCAATCCACTAGAAGATGACAGAAAATGCCAGATCTCAGTGACATTCAAGATGTTTGTGCTCTCTTTAACAAGGACTAAACTTCTGTTAGTTCACGACTCTTTATGATTTTACCTAAATTCTCTATATTTAAAGAACTGTTGATAGTGAAACATGAGGCTTTTGTATTTAACTTGAAAAAGTGAAAATAATCTAGCCTTTATTTTTTCCCCACAAGTAAGGGGAAACATTCTGCTTAGGGTTATGTTGTCAAATATGCTCTGGAACTTACTCTTTAGAAAACTTTTATTTTGGCATCTGAAACCTGGAATAGAAGTGAATTTGGTAGGGAAACTATCATTTTAAATTTTCTTACTCCTAACATCTGCACATGTTGGCTAGCAGAGACATGCTTAAGAATGTTGCCAATCTTCTCCACCCACATGCCCTGGGGAAGCTCAGCCTGATGTAAACAGCTGCTGCAGTTTTTTCCACAATATTCTGAGTTGGTTCTGTTTCGTATTCTGTCTGAAGGTTTCTTCATGGAGTAGGGCAACATCATCATTTAAAACAAACATTAAATGGTATATAAGATCATCAACAGCAACCATTTAAAAACTTCTGGAAAATTCCAGAGTTTTGTGTATGTAGTGTATTCAAAAGTAGCACTTTTGTTGCAGAGGTTATTTGCAAAAGGAACACTGGTCTACGTAGAGCATCCTGGCCAGACAAAAGTTCAGAGATGACTGCAGAGTACGCTTGGTTTCTTGGTGCTCTTGAGGACTTATCCTTAAGGACCTGACAGGTCTTTCTGGATGTGAACTGACCTGAGTTAAGCAGGTCTGTGATAAACTTCACAGAGGCAAACATAAAGACTATAAGCTATGTAACGTTGATGTCTTGTAAACTGTGTGGAGAGATTATGCACAGTCACGTAGTCATCAAGAAAAGAATGAAGGACACTATTTTGATTTTTCTACCTCTTTTTTTCCAAAAGAATATCTTAACTTTAAAAGGAGCCAATATTCACTGTTTTTTAAGGGCATAAAATCAGTATTTGCAGATTCCGTTATTCTTCCTTAAATCTCTCCTGTGATTGGGCCCTAGGGATTTTCAGTAGTGTGACAGTTCCATTTTTCAAATATGCCTGATATTGAGGCTGGGAAGTCCCTCACAAGGCCTAGATAACTTTTCACAACTGTCTGTCCTTAACTGTTGCTATAGGAATTTCTTTTTACAGAGATTAGACTGTTGCATTTTTTTTTTTCCTCATCCTTTCTATTTCTTAAGTCTTGAGATGGTTAGCATAATATAAATGTTAATCAAGTGACTGGATCTGCATTTTTCACCTCTGCTATGGTGAAGTCACACTTTTTCTGTCACACTGATCTTAGCTCAGAAGAGCCTGTTATACCTGGAGTTGTGTGTTGTCTAGTAGAAAAACAGTATGAGAAAATTCTAACTATTACAAATATTGAGTATTTTTCTCCTCAGTACCACAGCACTGACACTTCTAGGTGTTGTGCCTTTGTGCCTGGTAGCATAAAGAACTTCATGAAGCTGCAGAATTTCAGGAGTATTCTTTGTCAGAAGCAGAGCAGGAAGCCCCAGTGTCACAGTGAATAGGGTAATAGCATTCTTTTCGTGTTGGGATATATTCTGTGTGATTTGCCTTATGCATTTATCACAAATGTGGAAATGTGAGGTTTGACTTGGAGAGAACAGAGCAAGGGGTGGTTTTCTTTGTTTAGCGTTCTCCTGAGAGGAGATTTCTACCATTTACATCCCTTCATTTAAAAGAAAGGAAAAGAAGAAGGGGGGGGGGGAAAAAAAAAAAAAGAAAAGAAAGAAAACACACACACAAACCTGGAAATGACTGAACACTGCCAAAAATCATTGCTATGGCAAAGAGTATACCATGTAATCACACTGCTCAGTGTGATTGAGTGTGATCATTGACTTCAACTTTGAGGTGACCTACACTAGTTAGATCATCCTGTAAACACGTAATATTAAAAGTACTCATCATTTCACCTTGACATTATCAGTTAACTAATTTAAGTCTGCCTGTCGCTTTAGAAAAGTAGGTTTACCACTAAGTGAAGTGATTGTTGTCATTAGTATTTTCATTGGACTTAGAAATGCTTGCATACAGACTGCATCCAGACTATGGATGTTACATAGAGCTGCGCTCACACTTAGTGGTCTTGCTGAAGCATGGTGCTGCTGGGACTTGCTACTCTTTGCAGAGTAAAAGGAAAGCTAAACCATTCTAATGGTTTCACTCACGTGATTCTAAAACCAATCTCCATGACTTTTTAGTCCTGTATACAGGGCACTGATGGTAGTAGACATTGTTTTTGTGTTGTTGTGTGAATTATTTTTAAATGACAGTTGACAAAATATCTGTTGCAAAGTTTTCATTATTCATTTTTTTCAGAATACAACTGGGTTCCAATCCCTTATAGAGAAATCTCTTTTTTCTTATAAAGTAAGAGAGGTAGTTTGCACTGGCAGATCATTAACTGACACGCGGTTGTGTAACTGTTCTTTAAAATTTGCATGTTTCAGTGTTCTTACTTTTCAGAGATGCTAGTCAGGAATTAATTGTAGGTAGGGAGGCTGACCAAGTGTTTGTTAAGACAAGTCAGAACTAATTCCCACAGCTTCCTATTTTAAAGGTGAACCTGAATATGTCCTTTTTAACAAATTAACTTACACTGTGTGAAAATGTCCATTTTTAGATGGTAGAAGGTAAAATTATGGTGTAAAATGCTATTTTATAGCATTATTTACAACTTAGGACAAAAATCACAATTGTCTGAATTAAATAGTTAAAACTTCAGTCATTTGGAAGGAAGATCTTCATGAGATTGGTCTGTGTTCTGTAACAACCAGTATCCTCTCTTAATGCTGGTTGCTTTAGGAAATGGTCATTCATGAATCTCTGTAACTGCATAACCAAATGCAGAAATACTGTTCTATTTGTTGCCACTGATTGCTTTGATCTGAAACAGGAAGATCTGTATGCTTTAATTTTATGCTATTTGAAAACCTTCAGAAAGCCCTAGATGCATTTGGTCTTTTTTCAGTATGTTTCTGTAACTGTGTTGTAAATTAAATATCCTGTACTGTCATTTTCAGCAAACCTGCAATCTTGAAAAGGTAAAGCCTGAAACAAAGCGGTACCTAGACAAATCGGTTCAAGTGGGAAAAAGAAATGGACTCCATCTTCCTAAGGAAGTGCAGAATGTGAGTATGGTTCTTAGTTCATAAAGCAGAGTGGAAAGTTGTTGGAGGGCTGATGTATTGCTTATTGCGCTAAGCGTTTGCACCTGTAGTCTTGCTTAATTACCAATCTAATCTCAACTGTTCTTAGTTCCATATCCATCTTTTAAACTTAAATCATTGTAATTAACTTGTTGGGCTCCCACCATACTCAGTAGATGGAGATGGGTTTTTTTTCCCTTTTTTTTTTTTTTTTAATTTAAACTCTGCAAGGCTGTCTGGAATTTTTGCTGTAACAGCAAAACATCCTCTGATTACAGAGGATGCCTAAATTAGATTCCTAACAAATTTTATAATTTATAAAATTAATTATAAATTAATACTCCCAAAAGTATTAATTGTGAGTCCAAGCTTGAGAAGTATGCATGTCATAATTGATATGAAGTCGCAGCTATTTTACTTTCAAATATGAACCATAGTTGTAAAATGACTCCAAGATTTTAGCATTTTGACTAACAAGCTTGAAGTAGCTTCAAGGGAGCTCTGAGAATCTTGTCCCCATTAAAGGAGGACTCACTCAAGCATGTCAAAGCGTTTGTCAGTTCTGAAAATCATGAAGTAAAATTGCCAGCATTGGAGATGTTGATGTAATTTGCTTTGAATTCTGGTAACAGTTTAGATTTATGGCTCTCAAATAGACTTCTGTCTTTGCTGAAAATAATCATTCTTAATGCATGTTCTTCAGTTAGTGGGCATATTGTTTTGTGTGTATTTGCATTACCTAAATGGCAACCCATTCCTCTAAAGGAATTTTTAAATGTTTTATAAGGAAGTAATCACTGAGCTACATTTAAGTAAAATTTTGACAAATGATATTCTATGCCAAATTTTGTATTTGTTTTGTATTCTTGTTACTGGAGATTACTATGTTTATGTGAACTTGCCAGTGAGGGGTAGAATCATGCTATAAAATATATAAGAAAATATTTCAGTTAAGTGATACAAGAATTTTCAGAATAGAATTGGAAAATTTTTTGTCTTCTACGGATATTCTCTTTTGTCTGATACCTGTACTCTTCTCACAGAAGTGTTTTTGAACAAGTTGCATCCATTTTTACTTGTTTGATTCTCTGTATTTTTAGAGGACGTTTTTATATTTAAAATTTCAAATAAAATAAAATAATTGCATGTTAGCACATAATGCTGTTGAGAGAACTTGCTTGTTTTCATGCCCTGTCCCAGTCTTGGTTGATAACTCATTTGAAACTGTAGGAGCAGTAGACCCAACCTAGGGCTTATTGGCAGCAAGATTGCTGAAGACCAAAACAGTGAGCCTGAGACAAAAGTGAGATGTGATGCTAGCTGTAGCTTGTTACTTGGCCAATGCTAATATTTGGTGTAGGCTGATAGAGAACCTAACCAGAAGAAATTAAATACTATTCATGTACGAGGGTAGTAATTGCCCACTGGTTTTTGTTTTCCCACTAAGTTTAGTTTATACCCAATATAGGAAATAAAGACAGTGAAGAAAAAATTGAGCGAGCTGTGTATAGACTTCAACAAAAACCTGAATGAGGAAAACACATTTCTTGCATTTTCTAAGGAAGAACTTGGTGAGTACTATGCTTGCTTTTTCTATTTCTTCAGCCTTTTCATTTTACCCAAGTAATCTTTTGTTGACCCACTAAAGGATGGCTGGATGAAATGAAGTTCTGGCTATATTCCAGTCTTAATTCTTCCCCAAAGTATGTTTAGACTTACCTTTTGCAAATGTTTATAATTTCTTTATAGACTTGTGCTTCCTGAAGTGATGGCCTTGCATAAAATTAGCGTATCTGCTCTATTTTTTTTTCCTGTAACTTTACCCATCTCTGCTTTGTTTCTCTGTTCTCCAGTATCAGGCAATCCACTGTGTATTATTCTCTTTACAATTATCTGAAAAATCTTTCTGTCAAGCAAGATATTTAAGACACTTAAATCATTTAAACTAGTCTAGAGGTCACAGAATCACAGAATGGCTTGGGTTGAAAGGGACCTTAAAGCCCACCCACTTCCAACACCCCTGCCATGGGCTGGCTGCCACCCACTGGATCAGGCTGCCCAGGGTCCATCCAGCCTGGCCTTGAGCACCTCCGGGGATGGGGCACCCACAGCTGCTCTGGGCAGCCTGGGCCAGGGCCTCACTGCCCTCAGGGTAGAGAACATCCTCCTGATGTCTAACCTAAACTTCTTTCATATAACAGAGGTCTTAGGGATGGTTTTTCTGGAGGGCGTGGCATAAAATGTACTTCAATAACGCCAAGGATAATTTTTTACATCATACTTTACTTCTGTCCATTAGCCTTACATTTTCCTCTCTTGCTCAGCAGTAGAGAGTTTCAAAATTCATTTTGTTTATCTTAGCAAATATTAGCAGATAGTTTTATTAAAAGAATATGAACAGAAAGAGGGCTTATATTTTTGTAGAGACTCCTGATGTCAAATTAGGTTGCAGCAAAACAAATGCAATAATGTAAAAACAACAACAAAAAAAAAATTCAAATAATTCTGGTAAAAATTGTTTATTAAATTGTGTTCCGTAGAAGGCCTTCCTGATGACTTTATTAAGAGTTTAGAGAAGACTGAGGAAGACAAATATAAAATTACTTTAAAATATCCTCACTATTTTCCTGTTATGAAGAAGTGCTGCATTTCAGAAACCAGAAGAAAAATGGAATCTGCATTTAACACAAGATGCAAAGAGGTACATTGTATGTTGACTTTTTTACAAGGTAATGACAGGGTTGACAAACAGAGCTAGACATTCAAATGCTAGATTTGAGCTCTGTATATTGTCTAGTATTATGAAGTAAAAACCTACCAGTATGATCTAGAAGATTTCGTTGCTCCCGTGTATGCGTTTGTATCGTAAAATGTCATTGGTGCCATTTGTAGAAGTGGGATAGTGACAAAATGACAAATTTATCTACAGTGTTCTGTAGCTACTTGCTGGCACTTTCCCTACAGATTATACTGTCGTAATATGGTTTCTGTAGAGCTTCAGATTGTTCAGAATGGCAGTGATTATCTGAACATGTGTTTTAATTATGAAATGCAACTAATTAAATGTGAAATTAATGCACTGTGTCTTGAGGTGGTCTTTAATTAAATGTTAAAACAAACCTTAATTTTATAAAAAGATTGATTTAATTATCTGAACAATAGCTGGAAACATACCATATTGAAAGTAGAAATAATTTCACAAATAATTTGTTTGAGAGCAGGCATCTAAGCAGGTACAAAAATAATGAAAAGGCTAGAAACAATAGAAGGAGTGTCATTCAGCAGGCAATTGTACCAGCCATTCATTAGAGAGCGAGGGCAGGTTTGTGCTTTTGTACTGGAAGTGCTGCGAAATGTGAAGAGCACAAGATAAGATAAAATGACACCAACAACTGAACGGTCTGTAAGTCAACACGCTTAAAGGAATATGCTGTTATAACTGGGGGGACAACCTCAAACTTGGTAAACATTACACATGCCTTGAAAAAAATGTTTTTTACCCTGAGAAGTCTTGCTTTTTTAGAAATGGAAATTAACACAGTTAGATTTTCAGCTTCTCAGGGATTCTCTACCATATCTAGGTCAGGGCCTGGGGCTTCTGTGTTTCAGATCCCTCTCTGTGACTGCTATTGTCAGAACTGCAAAAGAGGGAAAATTGCAAACAAGCTTTGAACGTTAGCGTAGTAGATTTGCAGTCTGTCTTAACCACTAACAAGAAATTAAGCGTTTTGTCAGGCGTGTCCCTCTCATCTTTTGCATTTAAATATTTGAGAAAGGAAATAAACTCAGCAACAGACAAGGATTTGTTAGTCTAAAAAGAAATAGTATATCTTTTAATTAATTGAAACAGATCTATTATAGTAGGGAATGTAATGACTCAGTGACTAGAAACTAGATGCTGTGTTATATACTAGATGTATTTCTACTTGCTGTCAAGTGCTGTGACTAAAAAAAAATTACAAAAATCTAGCTAAGCTTATGTTATTCTGTATTTATGTCTTAAAGTGTCTCATTTTAAGTGTTTGCTGTTCCTTATGATTACAAATATTACTCCTGTAATTGTTTGATCACATACGGTTTCGAGTTTCACTTCACAAACTTGCTTACTTTCTTTTCTAGGAGAACACAAAAATTCTTCAGCAGTTGCTTCCACTAAGGGCAAAAGTAGCAGAGCTGCTTGGTTATAATACACATGCCAACTTTGTCCTGGAGGTGAACACTGCAAAGAGCACAGATAATGTAACAGCCTTCTTAGGTTTGTTTTTATTTATAATCAATCCTTTTGTATTTAGAGGGGCTGCATGGCTCCTCAGCTAAGATAAGTTCAAATACGTAATTGACTAGAGTATCTATCACATTTAGGTGGAAAAAGACCCCTCTATTGCCTCTGTTCTGGCATGTATTTTTAAGATCATAGCTGTACAAATTGCTCCAAGACAGGGAAGTATTATATAAAAATCTGAAAATAACTGCTTTGTGACAGGCAGTATAGGAAAACTGTTATCTTTTCCTGCCCCAAAATGCAGTTATCCTAATTTGGAACCAGAATAACGTACAGCCTAAGCCTGTTCTCTCAGTTCAAGATGCTGTATCACTGTTGCAGCTTTTTATTCCCTTACATTAGCTTTGTGCCTGTGTAGCCTTAGTGTTTCTTTCTGTACACTGATACAACTGCATGAAGTATAATGAAAGACTTGAGTACCTGATGATTCAATTTCTATGAAGTGTACAAATAATTAAATCTGGAATGACTTGACTCTTCTGAAGGCAAAAGCTCTCTAATGGAATTTGGTCTGAAAACTGAAATACTCTGAAAATATTAAGTGGCGCAGTCATCCCCCTGACTTCAGGGCGCCTGCGTTGTGCGTAGACGTTTGTTAACGTGTCCTAACACCAGTGAGTCCTTTTAGGAAAGGAGGTTGACTATTTATGTATTGTATAAATCAACACCCCAGAAACTACTTAGTACAGCAATAAAGTATTTAGTGGTAGTGTTTTTTTTATTTATTTATACAGCAGTAATGAGATTCAAATGTCTCTTCCTTCACCTGTTATTCTGTCTCATTTCTTATGTTATAGCTCCATATTTGGCAATACCAATTATCTGCATATTTATAAATGAACCTACACTTAGTTTTGATTTATAATTGTTAAAAGTGCCTGATCTGTTAAGTGCATTTAGAATATTTTGAATTCTTTTCTATCCATTATATTTTTGTAATTCTAGATGGTATTATATGATACTGTGTTTTTTTCATTTGTTTTGAAGCTGTTATACCTCACAATGTAGTAGTTACTGTTGTGACTGTAACTTTTTTACAAGGTCGTGTATTCAAAAAGATTGTGTTTTGTGGTAATTCTGGTAGAAGGAGAACATTAATCAAACTAATTGTCAGCTTTAGTGTAGGTCTTTTGCTAGATCTTCAGCTACAGGCATGACACTATAATTTGCTCATGTATGTTGATGTTTTAAATCTATGTTCATAAGTTGATCTTATGGCTAGGAGGCAAAGCATTCTGCCTTAAGACATATTCTTAATTCAGCATATTTAGAGCCGCAAACTGTTAGTATTTACCAGTCATGTAAATGCATCTAATGCCTCATAGCCTTACTTGAAACAGGAGTGGCAATATTAAATTTTACAATATGTATGCCAGTAGTGACCATTAGCCTTAAATCTTAAGGAAAAGTGCGCATTAGTTCAGAAATACTCAGAACAGAAAAGTTATAGCATGTACTTTCTGTGAGTTTCAGTAAGGTTAAGTATTTTACATTCAATGTATTGCTTTCACAGTGTTATGACCCTTGCCTGTACAAGAAAGGCTATATCAGAAAAAACTGGGGTCATGAAGTTTATACAGTGGCTTTGGTAGGAGAGTAGATAGCTATTGTATAGGCAAGAGCTTTTGTTTTCTTGCTCTTTGACAGAGCTTTAGCTGGAAATAGGTCAGATTCTGTTTTGAAATGGCCTTGGAAAAGTAGTGTTTGAATTCTCTGATGTGCTCCCAGGAACTAGTAGTAGTGGTAGTCCTTGTCTGCATCTGCAGAAACGCATTGAGAGAACTGAGATTACATGAGGTGAAATACAAGTCTTCAAGCATGTGTGTTTCTATTTCTGATATCTGAGTTAGTCTAAATTTAAGACAACCCTTCACAGTACTGCTAGGACCATGCAGATTTGTGAGGTATTTACAGCATGCCTGTATTAAAACTCATTAAGATTAGAAAGCAGTTTGCTTGCTGTTAATAGAATAGAAATAGAAAAGTCTAGCACACATTGTCATGACATGCTTAGAGTCATACAATATAAATGTGAGTGTGTTTTATGGGGGCGTACACAAGGAATGCACAAGTTGAATCATAGGCAATCTTTGTTTCAGATGATTTGAGTAAGAAGCTAAAGCCATTGGTTGAGAAGGAAAGAGAATTCATTTTAGATTTGAAGAAAAAAGAGTGTAAAGAAAGAAACTTTGATTATGATGGAAGAATCAATGCATGGGATCTTCACTACTATATGAACAAAACAGAAGAGCTGAAATACTCCATAGATCAAGAGAAGCTGAAGGAATACTTCCCAATTGAGGCTGTTACAGAAGGCTTACTGAATATTTACCAGAAGCTGCTTGGACTTGTATTTGAGAAAGTGGAAGGTGCTCATGTTTGGCATGACAGTGTTACTCTTTACACAGTAAAGGACAGTTCAACAGGAGAAACATTAGGGCAGTTCTATTTGGACCTTTACCCTAGGTAATTATGACTTAACATTTTACGTATGTGTTTAAAATGGAATTTGACTAGATTGCTGATGTGGGTGAAAGTAAACACATTGGAAAGTAAATATTTGTCCTGCTGGTAGGACTGTTAAATTGTTCTTTAAGGTGTCCTCTGGACTGCTTTCTGATTGTTTACTTCTTCTTTTTCTTCAGTACTACTACATTTCTTGCTTGTGTTCAGTTTTTGAAGCATTATGGTTTGTTTGTTTTCTGCAGTATTGTTGACTAGTCAGTTGCCCATCATTTTTCCTTCATGAACTTTTCTACCTCCCAGCCGAAGCTTTTCATTTATGTTGAGCTGTTACTTCAGCCTGTTCCTATCTACCAAGCATTTCTGGTTTCTTCCAGTTCCTCTTTAAATTTTGTATGCATATTGTATAGCCAGTTTTCCAGACTGCTAAGTGAAGTGTCAAATAGGTCAGGACCAAGAAGAGATTCCTGTTGGGCACACCTTGAAATGTACTTCCTGGCTGATCTCTGTCACTCTTTGTCAGCTATTTACAGCATCACTGTTCTATCAGAGATTAAGAGGTTGACTAATTTGACAGGATTTGTTCATAGCTATTTCTTTTTTGACTGTTTCTTGCTCATTTTAGTTATTTTTAGCAATTGGTAAATTAATATGTTTTTGAATATAAATTGATTTAAGACTCCTCAAGGTAAAGAAAACTAGTTTAGTGGTATAACAGTAGGTAAGGATCACACTGAAAACACAGTAAACAGTATTCTTCTGTCTCCTGTAATGAAAGAAAAGTTACTGCTTCAGAGGGTAGAACATAGTCCTCTGCTACAGTGTGTATGAATAGTTTAAAATAGAATTGACATCTAAAATATATATACTTCCAGTATTTGAGTAAAAATCAGGTTCTTGTAAATGCTGCTGTTAATCTTAAACTAATGTGATTTAAGTACTCTTTTATCCCCTCTTCTGCTCTTAACGGGATCTTAAGCTTAGTGGCTCTTAGAAGCCATAAGACAACTTTTATATGATCATCCTGATTAAAGCACATAATTTCTTCATTTAAAGCTTCAAAGAGACACCAGCTCATTGTCCTTGTTCTTGAATGTTATGCTGAGCAGGCTTGTGATTTCAAGATGATTTCTGGTGTATTTTCTTGTACAGGGAGGGAAAGTATGGGCATGCAGCATGCTTTGGTCTCCAGCCTGGCTGTCTTCTCTCTGATGGCAGCAGAATGATGTCTGTAGCTGCTCTAGTAACCAACTTTACAAAACCAGCATCAGATCGCCCATCGTTGCTTCGACATGATGAAGTGAAGACTTACTTCCATGAATTTGGTCATGTGATGCATCAGATATGTGCACAGGTTAGTGATGTTTCAATTCCAGCGTAAGGCTTCATTCTGCGGTGTCTTAAAGCAAGAGATTATTTTGGTGATTTCTAATTTTAGCGAAGTATATATGCCTTTTTTTTTTTTTTTTTTACTTTTCAGAGTGACAGGTTATTTTGTCTGTTTTTAGTTTCCACTTAAAACTACACCTTTTAAAAAAAATTCAGAAGAACATATACCCTTGAATTTGCACCATCAGGTGACAAGTAGATAGATCCATGTGTAGGGTAAAGAAGGTGCTCAGTGGTGACTTCTGTTAGGGCTGTCAGATGGCTTTTTATTACTCCTAGCAGCATGCCAGATAATAGAAACAAACAGAAAGGCCACTGTCCACAGCAGTGCAAACGATCTGTGAATCCAGATAGTTATTCCCTTCCCTCCAGCATTTTTGCGTTTAGTGCACTTAGAGAGCTGTCATTCTTCCTATCAAAAGAATAAAGCAGGTCTTGCCTGAGCTATTATATTTTCTGCTCTCCCTTCTGACAGTCAGGATCCTCAATGTGACCAGAAGAAAGTGAGGCTACTCTGCAGATTTTGCATCAAGATGTCAATAAAGTTATAAAACTCCGGTTTCATTTTTACTTTTGTCTGTCAGAATCAGTTTTAAATACTGAATTTATTGTTGGCCTAGTGAAAAACCTTGTTTCACAGAAAGAGGCAAGGCTCTGCGTTCGTTCACCAAAAATTCACGTCATTATCCACAAAATTGAAACTTTGTGTAGTGCTGCTGTAGTTTCTCCTCTATGAAGAAGCACCAAATTGTAAAATCAGAGAAACATGGTACACACTAGATTTTAGTTATGTCCTTGATTCTAGAGCCTAGGAATGCAGAATGGACAAATAGACAGAGCCCCTTCTGGGCAACCCAGCCAACAACTCCCTTCCACTTGCTGAAAATTACATGCAGGTCAGAGAGGCTTTCTTTCCAGTTGTCCCTCTCTCTGCTGTGCTGGCCTCTGCGTGTGTAGCTGCTGTGCTTGCTGCTGTTGCATTTTGCATAGATCACTTAATGGATTTATATATACACCAGCACATAACTTCACAGTCTCACACATGAACATCCTGTCCTCGGGGATTTTCGTGTGTGAGGCAGTATCTGGTGTCATTTGCTGATTTTTATTTTTTTTTAATCATGTTAAAATTTGACATTTAAAGGATATTGGGGGATCTGGCAAAGTGGGAATCTGTGAGCAGCTGGTAAAGGTCAGTGTTTGGAGGCCAGTATTCCTTGTAATGCGTTAGAAGTCTACTGAGAAGTGAGATATCATCGGGGATAAGACAAGAGAGACAAGATCTTTTTAGGATGTTAGGGAAGGACAGCTAATCAAGTTCCTGAACCAAACATTTTTATTTATTTATTTTTGTTAGCGTGGTACAGTTATGTTCGAGTAAATAAGAATATCTGGTGGCCAACAAGCTTCTGCACTCCTGCCTTTTCCTCTTTCTACTTCTATTGCCATTTATTCCTTGCTTATCTTCATAGCTGCTGTTCAGCAAGTATAGAAAGAAGGGTCAGCCTGTTACAAGCTTGGATTTGAGTTATCAACAAGTGTTACTGAATGCAAATGTTCTTCTTTTCTGCTGTTCTTCTGAAGACTTGAGATGGAGATACATGTGTGTGGCATAGCCATCAGTTCAATGTATGCCCTGTCATTAGCACTGCAGAGAAGAAAACTCCAAAGTCACCCCTCTTGCGGGTATCTGTTTCCCAGTGGATTATCTGCACCCCAGAGAGTGCATTTGGGAAACTGAGAGTTCTTTTTTTTTTCTCTTTTAGCGCTTGGACTGTTTTTATTAGAATGTTACTGAGAAGGAGGAAGAATAAAGTTGAGCTAGCAGGAGGAGGTAGAGTTATGGCAAAGCAAGAGTGAGACAAAGTAATTTCTGTTGATACTTGAACATCTGTCTATCAGAAGTGACCGTCTCTTTTTGGAAATAGTTTAGGTTTGGAACATATTTTTGTGAAAATTTTTAACTGCACGAAGCCTTCCTTCAAAGTCAGTACCCAGAATGGGCTTTTTAAACATGAGTGACTGGCAAAAGTGAAGTGAAATAAGATTAACAGCTCTAATATGCTTGGTTTTCAGAGTGAAGATTTCTTCTGTCAGTGAATGAGTATCCATTTGGGAGGTCTTTCATCGCTAAAGCTGCTAGGGTTCATTTTTTTCAGGCCATGTTTTACTGACTCAAAAGCTGTGCAGTAAGTTAACTATATGGCTTATGAATGAAGGTGGTCGCTACGGAAAAGCGGAGTAGTATAAGTTGGTCAGGTAGAATGCCTGAATGAGTGTGCTAGACTGTAAAACAATGAACAATTTTGTAAGTGTATAATTGGAGGTTTTTTTCACTCTAGGGTAACATACCACAAATTTATAACAATTTACAAATAATGATGTTGTCATAAGACAGCATGGGAACATCTGTGTTGTAGTCATAACCTAAGAGGAAAAATTAATAATACTGAGAAATTTGATGTAGATAATCACTAGCAGAGAATGGAGTAAATAACTACTGAGTAATCTGTTTTGTTGTTTTTTAGTAAGTCTCATTTATATATTTATGACCTCCTTTCTTTGAAGTTTAATTTTTTAAATAGAAATTATTTGTTTTCCTGTGAATTTTTGATATCTGAAAGTTTGTATTCTTCTAGAAATCTCATTTTTTATTTCCATTTAATACAATGGCTTTTCCTTTTAGACTGATTTCGCTAGGTTTAGCGGAACTAATGTGGAGACAGACTTTGTAGAGGTACCTTCACAAATGTTTGAGAACTGGGTGTGGGAAAAAGAACCACTACAGCAAATGTCAAGACATTATAAAGATAAGAGCCATGTTTCAGACACTCTCCTTGAGAAACTTGCTGCCTCTAGACTGGCTAATACAGGTATCTGTCTCTCATCTCTCACCTAGTTTATGTTTAAAAATATATAATTTTTTAAAAATTGGTTGGAAAGTTTAAAGACAATACCTTTGTAAAACATAACAAGCCAGTTACTTTTCTTCTATGAGTAAATTATCACTGACAACGCCATCAAGAATTAAGTGAGCTATTCAAACCAAAAAGTTAAGTTCATTGCCTTGGTAATTCCTGTATTTCTTTGCTTGGTTACAACCATTAGTAAAGACTGTTCTGAGAGATACCACTGTATGCAGGAACAGCATCAGCTCTGGTTTTCCGGGCTATCTGAAGAACTAAAATACCTTTACAGTTTTCTCCTTGTGATTTTTTTTTTACCCAGAAACTTTGTTTATTTAATATTGAGTAAGTGGAGAGAAGTTCTTGGTTTTCCATTTTTTTCTAGTACCCAAGGGTAGACACTGTGCATTATTAATACAGACATATCTCGTTTTCTGCATGTGTATTCTACAGTTTGTTTGCATGTGATGCTTGACAGACATGAAAGTTGCTTGCAGATTTACTGAACATGTGTTGCATGTCCAATACAAAAAGCATCTGCAAGTATTGCAGACTTTCATTGCTCAAAGAGCCTCTGAGCTTCTGAATCCAGAACCCATGTTCCCCACCTTCTCTGTAGGTACTCTGCCATCCCGAACCAAGGCCACAATTCTGTTTTCTTTGAGGTATCTTAGGTAATGTCATTACATATATTTACCGTCATCTGTGCAAGCCCTGAATGAAATCATATCAAATGGTAACTGGAATTGAAGACAGCTGAGAACACAGTTTCGGATACTGAAACTTGCTTTTAAAGTACCTGCTTTAATTAGTTTTTCATCTGTGAGGAAAGTAATATTTGAAAATAAGAATCTTATAACAGTAATTACTTTCGTAAAATTTTCATGTTCTTTTTTTTAACTGAAGCATTCAGATGGAAATGACTTATTAACTCCAAGTTTTTTGTTGTTAGAGTTATAATAATTCAGAATGTTTCTTGAGATCTTTGAATGAAAGATGCTAAGAAAACTCCAGCTACTTAGGTGATGATTAATTAATGTTCTTGTTCAATTAGGCCTTTTAATCCTCCGTCAGATTGTTCTGAGCAAGGTTGACCAGGCGCTCCATACAAAGCCATCCGTTGACCCAGCTGATGAATATGCCAAATACTGTATGGAGATTTTAGGAATTCCTGCAACCCCAGGTATATCAAAACAGCATGCACAAATGCTTTATTTAAACATTCCTTTCCCAATAATCCTCGGCACACAGAAAAGTCAAGCTGTTGTTTGTAAAAGAATCTACTTTATGAAGCTGAAATAATTACTTTGAAAATTGGCATGATCTTAACGATCTCTTCTGAAGGAAAATGAAAGTGGCGATAACACTTCACTTCTGCAGGTTGTGTTTTAGAGTGACACAATGTGATTGTCACATTAACTGTTCTGTCACATCTGTGTCAGATGTGCAGCTAGACTGAAATGAAGTTTCCTTTGTAGTCACCAGAATATGGCCAATACCTTTAGAGGCATAGTCAGACCTCTTATGTTAGAAGTTTCAAATTATTCGATACAAATTCCTTATTGATTTCTTCAAAGTTAGTGTATTTTATACATAAAATAAATGACTCCATTTGATTTAAATTAATTAATGTAAATCTACCCCTTAAGGAACAAACATGCCAGCTACCTTTGGGCATCTGGCAGGTGGTTATGATGGACAGTACTATGGATACCTGTGGAGTGAAGTGTTTTCCATGGACATCTTTTATAGCTGCTTTAAACAAGAAGGCATAATGAATCCAAAGGTAGGTGACTAACACTTTCTACAAAAAAACTCTTCTTGCACTTTGTTTTGTTCCTGTCAAGTTCAGATCAATGTCAGGAAGAAAATATACATAATTACTTTTGAAAATCATCTTGAAGTTTCCAAGAGCACGTGGATTTTAATGCAGTTCTTAAGTAAGGTTATGTTTAGAATTTTAGACCTTAATACTTTCCTCTTTAATTTTAAACAGAAAAAGCATATTTCCTCATTGTAAGTGCAGACGCATATTCTTCTACTATGAAAGCTGTAAAACAGTAGAGCTCTATTTCCATCAGTAGTACCTCAAATGTGTGGTATTTTTATATAGGCATTATTTAGGAAGTTGAATTTATGTTGCTCTTTCAGAGCATGGTATAGCTTAAAATTTTTTCCTCTTTAGGTTTTCACCCAAGTGACTTTTGAAGTTCAAGTCATTGATGGATTTTAGATTTACTGGGCTTTTTTCTGCTGTGTAATTCCTGTGTTTCTTCCCGCCTCCAGCAGGAAGGAGGGACCGTTAGTACTGCGATTAGTAGTCCTGCCAATTTTGGCAGCCTTTTTTATTTCTCAGGCATGATAGTATTGGGCTTGTAACTGGAAATGCTACAGCTCTTTTATGGGAAAGACCTTCTGGTTGTCCTGCCTCTTCCCTGTTCTCCCAGCTCACACCCCTCCAGGATTTTCTGTTACCTTTACTCCCTGCCTTCAGAACTCTTTTGAGTGATTGAGCAGTCAAAACCCTAAGGCCATAGTTTACCAGAATTGCTCAGCAACCTTTACTGTTCCCTAGGGATGAAACTGCCTTTTATTCTGATTTTTTGTGTAGGTTTTTGTTTTCTTTCTCTGTTTCTGTATGGGACGCTTTGAGAAAAGTTTGATTATGCTAGGACAAGGGAGTATTTGCAGCTAAAGGGCATCTAGTGCTTCTTTCGTCATAGAATCATAGAATGGCTTGGGTTGGAAGGGATCTCAGAGATCATCTAGTTCCAATCCCCCTGCCATGGACAGGGCTGCCAGCCACTAGCTCACTAGATCAAACTGCCCAGGAACCCATCCAGCCTGGCCTTGAACACAGCCAGGAATGGGGCAGCCACAACTTCTCTGGGCAGCCTGTGCCAGCGCCTCACCACTCTCTCAGGGAAGAATTTCTTCCTGATGGCCAACCTAAACCTCCCCTCTTTCAGTTCTAGTCCATTCCCCCTTGTCCTACCATTATCCACCTGTGTAAAAAGTCGGTCCCCCTCCTGCCTGTAAGCTCCTTTTAAGTATTGGAAGGCCGCAATGAGGTCTCCCGGGAGCCTTCTCTTTTCCAAGCTAAACAATCCCAACTCCCTCAACCTTTCCTCGTAGCATAGGAGAGGTGCTCCAGCCCTCTGATCATTTATTTAACGTGAAGCTTCCTGTTCCAGCTAAGAAGATAGGAATAAAAATGATCATTTATGTATGTGTGTCCATGTGCATGGGCATGTGTGTCATGCTAAATCTCTCGTGTGCAAACACGCTTTGCTTAGGTGTTTACATAACTTAGGGGGAATGCTGGAGATTTGCCCTTCCTCGTCAGAGCAGTACTGTCCTCTCATTTTCTCTCTTTTAACGTGTTTTTCATACTTGCATTCCTTTTAACTGTAATAGAATTCCACAGGGTGGGATAAATGATCTTTTATATACTATACCAGTGATATTTTTGTTATTGTTTTGTTATTTTATATCTAGGTTTATACTACGTTTCAGAACAGCAGGAAAGGAAATCAGTTACAGTATTTTGACTAGGGCTTTCAGAAACTTGGCTTACCTCTTCCTGTTAGAATAAAACCTCTCTTCCTGTTTTGAGCAACAGTTATAGAAACTAGCTTAAGCATCTCTGTCTACAGCAATTCTTCAGCAAGCACTGAACTCTGTTTGTTAATCGTCAAACTCCTCAGTTGTTGCATGTGATCTGAAGTTATTTCTTGTCTCCCTAGAACTGTGTGATCTGCTGACTGGGGACACAACAGCAAAGAATCACATCTACTCAAATAACAGTTTTAAACCAAGAGGAACAATATCTTTTTACCTACTAACATTCAGCAAGTAGATAATCGATGCTTCTTCAGTGATTTATTACCACATACATTTTAGCTTTTTCCAGCTACTCTTTCAGGCAGTGCAGTTAGTAATGCAATTAAGACATGGAACTCCAGCAGTTAAAAAGACCTGTGCTTGTTTTTGCAGTAGTGATCAGGAAGCAGTGTAGTCTTGTAACCTCACGGTGCTGACGTGTGAGGGAAGTACATAAGTGTGCAGACAGTGACTAAAGGGAAGAACATTTTTTAATTAAATATGAAAAGTATCTAGGACTTCTGCATTAAAAAATGCTTTTTCATTGATATGTATGTCTCAGAGGGCCACAATTCTCCAGATACATTCTTTAAAATATGACATCTTGTGAAGAATATCTTAATACATTACTGCCTCAGAAGCTCTTGGTTCATTCTTTTCAAAGGAATCTGTTCTTTCTGCATTAATAATCTTGTTGCTAAAAATATAAACTGAGTTACATTTCTATTACTTAAAGATACTTGAATTGCAAAATCATGCATGTTTGTGCATATAATGTATATTGTTTTGCATATAAAATGTGTGCATGTGCTATGTTATTCCTCAGTGGTATTTCTGTGTATCTTTGTTTTCCAAACAGAAGTTAAAGAAAGAGAAACTATCAGTTAAGGGAGAATGGATGTTTAGGTTCTCTCTGCCTGCCTATCACTCATGTTATGGTAGAAGGTATTCCAGAACACGGGCAAATTGCAAACTTCCAAAACAGTGTTAAACCGCAATAAAAAGAATTTGCTAGGGAGTAGATTAAATTTCTCCTGTCTTGAGTTCCTCCAGCAGATATAATTTGTATTTGTGGTATATTTTCTTTTGATATTAAGAAAATCTGAAAGAGAGGAGGTGTTTAATTGTGTAGGTTTCTAAATGCATGACAAACACATGAAAGTGACAGCTTGCAAGATGAGAAGTACTAACATTCTGCTTTACCTTTTGTCAGGCTGGGATGAAATACAGAAATCTTATTTTGAAACCTGGAGGATCTTTGGATGGGATGGATATGCTTCAAAATTTCTTGGAACGTAAACCAAGCCAGAGAGCTTTCCTGTTGAGTAAGGGACTATGTGTTCAGTAAAATCATGGTTCATTGTAACGACATAGGAGTATGGAATGAGCTGGAAATGTCAATGTGTTTCACATCTTAACTGTGTATCATTTTAGGCAAGTTGGGTCACTTTTTCATGATTTTTTTAAATGTATAAATAAAAATGTGATTTTTAAATTGCACAGGACTGCAAAATGCAAACAGAGGAAATAATTCTGAGATGTGCAGAAGCTGAGAAATTTGGGTGTTAATTTTTTTTTTTTTGAATTGTTGTAATAACAGTATGGGGATATGATGCCTTGCTTCTCTTTTAATAGGTGCACTTCAACTGTCTTGTGAACAAATTTTAAAACTGGGGATAAAAAAGGACACTACCAGCAATAAAATAAACATTGATTTATATTCTGTATTCTTCTATTGTATTGATGGCTCACAGGTGTTTTTGATGGAGTGGAATTGTGTTTGATTTCATCATGATTTTGTCATCTAGCTTTCTGAAATTCTTCTAGAATGAGAACCTGAACAAGACAGCTTTACAGCAGAAATGTATATGTGATACTTCTACATTTAATTCTAATGCATGCTAAATTCTTGTATTATTTATAACCATATACAGCATAAGTTTAAAAAAAAAAAAAAAAGGGGGGGGGGGAAGCCAACCATAATCTGAGCTACTCTTTTCTTCCCTTCGTGAAGGAAAAACAATCAAAATATGATCTTGGCAGTTTTCCCATCACTTTTTGGTTTTTGCTGATGATCAAAGATCAGGCCTTTGTTTTCTAAACTGTATCAACACTGGCACTAAATGTTACAGCAATTCTAATGGTCTTGGTTTGTTTGTGAAAATTTTTGAGATACATATAAGAAAGGAAGAAGTGTTCCCAGTGGGAATACAAGATTTTCCTGTTGGTCGTTTTCAGTGTTCTGACGTGCAGAGTTACTACCAAATAGCTTCATAGATTTGATGATTTCAGCAATGGGAGTGGGAAAGTAATTGAGGAATTATTTTTGCAGTTTTTCTGCAAGGTCAGGAAAAATAAATCTTACACGGCAGTTCCACACCACTAAAACAAAATTGCCAGTCGAAATGCACTCTTCACGTCTTTATATGTCATACCTTATTTTAGCTCTGATTTTGAAATGTATATATGAACAAACTTTCGTTTTGGTTACTGGCTAATATATTTTGAACATTTGAACTGTAGTTGTAAACATGGTTGGTATTTTTTTGCTTGTTTGTTCAACTGCGAGGTAGGAAAATGTGCCTGGTGAACTCAAAAGACTTCTTCCTCTTTTTCTAGCAAAAGAAAAGTGAAAGAATCCACTTTGGGTCAAATCTATGTGTTTCAGGAAAAACAGCATCGCAATTGTTAATATTCTGTTGAAACTCTT
>VXAV01001234.1:431329-459779 GCA_013399715.1 Alectura lathami
AAATCATTTAAACTGGGTAAAAAAAGGATTGATTTCTGCTTGTTTTTTGTTCCAAGGTGGGATATTTGGCAGGACTTATTTCTGAACCATGCCTTGTTATGGATGAGAGAAAACACAAATTTTTGTAACCAAAACATACTAACTCTGTAGTCTTACCAGAGCAGGTAATCAGGTCAGTTCTGATGCTCGTAATCAGTTACAATTTTAGACCCCAGTTTTGCAGGGTCATGGAAAAGCAATAAATGAAAATCATGTATGTGAGAACCTCTTGAACAGGATCCAGTAGAACAGGTATAAAGGAAAGCTAAGGAAAGTGGTGTATGCAAGATTATCATTGAACCTGTGAATTTTGACTAGGTTAATTTCTATTACATTCTGACTGTGTTTGGAAGTATTTTGCTTTCTTGTTAAATAAGCTTTTGAAATTCTTGTGATCCTATCTTATCAGAGATTTTTTCATTCGCCTTTTAAAGATAGGTCCAATGAACTAAAATATTCTAAAAAGCTGTTTAATGGTGCCTTCAAGAAATGATCTGCAAATCTAAGCAATGCAAGTTTTATTAAGGCACAAAACACAGTATTTCTTTTGCAGCTACCAGGCAGACTTCCACATGAGGGAGACCTTTCTCTGCATAAAGCAGCAAGACTCAAGGTAGATAAGTGCAAATACAGCAATTATAAACAAAATGTGTGCTGGTAAGATTTAAAAGTTAAATTCAGGACAGTGCTGATGCTGCTGATGATAATTTGAGTTGTTTATTTTTCTATTCTTTATTGAGCGTAGGTGTAACAAAATATACAGTAACTAAGACACTGGCGTGCAGTAAAATGTCTGCTCTTACGTGTAGGTGAAAGTGGCTACGTGATTGTACAGGTATCAGCTGGATATTCACATGTGCAAAGAGAAGAGAAGCTAAACACCACGTTGTGCCCCACAAAGTACTATGATCTGTATCTGTCCCAAATCATACAATTTGCTGCAATTTCGTTTTGTGGAAGCCAGCTCCAAAAGTCTGCATCAGGTAGTAACTAAGGTAGATAATCTTATGGCTAAAACTGCCCTTGAGAAGGCAAGTGTGGAATGTTCTGAAATGCCTCTGAATCATCTTAATGTGGTATTGGACTAGTTTGCTAATTTTTATGTTGCTTTTTGAGAGCCTTCAATTTCACATTCCTTATTGTATCTTGGAACAGAAAAGATAACCTGGATAAAGACCTCTTTTCTGTTTTTTGAACCTCTCCGTTGCAGGCCTGAAACTTTTCCTGTATATGAAACAGATTATTCTGACACTACTCCAAGCGTGTGATATAAAATCCCCCCCAAAAAACAGGTAATATGATCACAATCTTCTGTTTTAGAAACACAAGTTAATTGCCTTAACACTACACAGAAACAATTACCTGTCTTCAAATGTGCCAGGACATAGGTATCCGGCAAAAGAAATACAGCCCCTTTCAGAGCTGCTAGACCCATGCTTCCACTGAATTCAATTTCGAAACATCAAAAGCCACAGTTTATTCCAACCCAAGGTCAGGTATTCACTGGTATAGTAACAAAGTAACTTAAATTTTAATCTAAATAACAGCTGCATTTTCAAGTCAGTAATGTATCTTTTTAGGAAGTCAATTCAAATAGAACTTGGGCATGACTACAGAAGATTTAAATGAAAGGGAAGGGGCAGAATGGGAGATCTGGGAGAGGATTTGTTTGAAACAGTCAGGATATGGTTAACAGATAATGGCTTTCTCATTCTGCTGCTTCACTGCAAAACATGGCTGTGCATGGCCATGCGAGTGGGTCACAAGGTGGCCTCAGCCATCCCTGCTACCGGTTTTCTGGTATAGGTCTAGCATGCAGGCTGTCTGAATTGCTTGCAAGCCATGTTGTGAAATGTATCTGGAGAAAAGGCTTAAATTTTGCTGTCTGAACTATGGAGTCTCTTGGTTATTATGCTGACTTAATAAAGAGAGTGTTAAGATCTAGAGAGTCCATGTTTGCAGAGACCAGATGGAGTATTGACTCTGTCACTTGAGCTAGTACGGTTGGTTTTCCTATACAAATAGCTCTGTGTTGTATGTTATTAACATAACAACATTTAAATCAGTAATAAGGGTCAATCAACTGCTGATCTTGTCTGACAAATTACGGAATCATTAGGTTCGGAGAAGACCTCTCAGGTTCATCTAGTCTAACATTCAACCCAACACGACCATGCCGACTAATCCATGTCCCCAGGTGCCACATCTACACGGTTCTTGAGCACCTCCAGGGAAGGAGACTCCACCACCCCCCTGGCAGCCTGACCATTCTCTCAGAGAAGAAGTTTTTCCTCACATCCAACCTGAACCTCCCCTGGCACAGCTTGAGGCCATTATGTCTTGTCCTGTCACAGTTTCCTGGGAGAAGAGGCTGACCCCCACCTCACTGCAGCCTGCTTTCAGGGAGTTGTAGAGAGCACTAAGGTCTGCCCTGAGCCTCCTCTTCTCCAGGTTTTGTTAAACCCTGTTTTAACGGATAATCAGGCAGCGACTATTTCTAGTGACTGTAGACGTTCGATATGACAGAAGTAAAATGACAGCAACAGGAGATGAACCACAAAGTGAAGATTTTTGCTTTTGTTCTGAAAAACAAGATGATTTCCAGCTACCTGTGGAGGTAGTGGTGGGTAGGTCAGTTAGATGGAGACTTGTGGAGGGGTTTTCAAGAAGTGTTTGCATGGGGAGTGGTAATGACGGAGCTGGCACCTGGGGATGTACTGAGTGTTACATGTCTGGGAGTGTCGAGGACTGAATCAAGTAGTGGGAGAGTACTAGAAAGGCTAAACATCAGGAAGTTTTGTGGTAGCAGGTCTAAGGAAAAGGAAGGAAAGCAGTAGGTTGAAGAATAAATCTGAGCAGGGTGTTCTGACTGCAGTTGCAGAATGTATGGGGTGAATGTTGGTAAGATATAATGAAAAAGGCAGTAGCTTAATGTATAATGACTTACAAAAGGCTAACAATTGCTTTTCATTTAAGATTTAGAAACAAAGCATGCTGATACTTGTCTCTGAATAAATTTCTTATATTTTTATTTGCGTGCCAAAGAACATAAGATTTTGCACCAGCTTGTTGCCTGAATGCTTATGCTTCTTACTGATGTATGGAGTTGGTTTTTTGTTTCACCATTATTTTGTTCATGAATATAACTTCAATAATAGTTTCCCATGGAGAAAGGAAGAAGTGTAATGTTACATGGGGGAAGTCCAGGTTGTGGGGCCTATGCTGGAAGTCTTGTATCATGATAAAATAATCAT
The DNA here is from genome assembly GCA_013399715.1 of Alectura lathami. Taxonomy (NCBI): domain Eukaryota; kingdom Metazoa; phylum Chordata; class Aves; order Galliformes; family Megapodiidae; genus Alectura; species Alectura lathami. The sequence goes on from VXAV01001234.1 coordinate 434,623, forward strand.
GAATCATGATAAAAAGACTGTGGTACCAAACAGCAATCAATCTATCTGAGACCTAACTAGGATAGATAAAGATGAGCTAATTAAATGAATTGGAAGTTAGTGGTTGCCTAGAAACCAATAATCATGACCTAATTTTGTTCAGTATTGATTAACAAAGGGTAGGCTCAACCAATACTTGCTTGTTTTATACTCCTGATGGATTAAAAGGGCTAAATATACCACTGCTGTGTGGCATCTTTCACTGGAGTAAAATCAATTGGAAGAAAAATTGTGAATGAGAAGTGGTACACCTTTAAAAAGTAATTGGCCAAAAAATTTCACAACTTAAGAAGAGAATGGTTCTGACGAAGAACCAATCTGCTTGCCAGCAAAAGCAGCAATTAAAAATAAACAAAACAGAAATGGGGCCACGAGTAGGAAACAGCTATAAAATGAGGAATTGTAAAGTGTTAAAAATGCTAAAGGAAACTTAACAGCATCAAGAAAAACAACTATAAAGGTTTATTGACAGTAAGATGTAGCACATATTAAGAACTAATAAATCCCATTTGTATTACTACTACCTTTAATAGATGGAGATGAATATTGCTAATGACAAGAAACAATTTTTAATTAATTTGTCTTCTGCATTTAGAAAGAAGCAACATGATGTAATCATATCATGAGAACAATGGGATATTTTCCAATCCATTATTAAGTGAGGGGGATATTAAGCAACACCTACTAAGAATAAATGTCTTTAGATTAGCAGGGTTGAGTAACTTGCACTCTAGAACCTATAAGAATTGGTGGGGGCAGATTTTTCCCAGTGCTGTTCATCTTGGGATCCCACACATAGGGCATCGTACTAGAACAGCGCTAATGAGATCCAGTGTTCAAAAAGAGCAGATAGGTGACTATTGGTCACACAGCCTGAAATCTGTCTTCAACAAAACAATCAGAATGAATCCATATGGTTCTGTTGCCAAGGAGTTAAACCATGTGTATAATTAACAGAGTGTAAGTGGTCTTGTAATGAATCTAACTTGTTTTTTTCTAAGCCTGATTAAAGTGATTGTAGATAAGATTTAGGTAAGGGGTATTTGACTTAGTGCTGTGTATTTTCATTTGGAATAAAACAATATGGTATCAATATGTAAAATGGATTAAGAACTACCTAGCTGTTTTCAGAGAGTACTTGTAGGGGTGGATTTACCCCTGACCAGGGTCTGAAAGGGTCTATAGTGATCTCAGTTCTTCAGATATCAGCAGAGACAAATGTTCAATGCTTAAAGATCTGAAAGCGATATAAAAACACTTAAAACTTGCAAGTAACACAAAAAGGCAGTAACATAGAATTATGTGGGTTGTTTGAAAGCTTTGGGCATTTGGCTTAAAAATTTCTGTAGCATGGGCAAAATAACACAGAATCATAGAATCATTTGAATTAGAAGGGACCTTTAAAGCTCATCCAGCCCAACTCCCCTGCAGTGAACAGGGACACCTACGGCTGGGTCAGGTGCTCAGAGCCCTGTCCAGCCTGACCTTGAAGGTCTCCAGGGACAGGGCAGCCACCACATCTCTGGGCAACCTGTGACAGTGCTTCACCACCCTTATGGTAAAAATCTTTTTCCTTATATCCAGTCTAAATCTCCTCTCCAAATTTGAAACCGTTTTCCCTAGTCCTGTCACAACAGGCCCTGCTAGAGAGTCCGTCCCCTTCTTGTAGCCCCCCTTTAGATACCGAAAGGCCGCTATCAGGTCTCCCCAGAGTCTTCTCCAGGCTGAACAGCCCCAGCTCTCTCAGCCTGTCCTCACAGGGGAGGTGTTCCATCCCTCGGATCGTTTTTGTGGCCCTCCTCTGGATGTGCTCCAGCAGGTCCATGTCCCTCCTGTGCTGAGGACTCCCCATCTGGACGCAGCACTCCAGGTGGGGTCTCACCAGCGCAGAGCAGAGGGGCAGGATCACCTCCCTTGCCCTGCTGGCCACGCTGCTTTGGATGCAGCCCAGGATGCCGTTGGCTTTCTGGGCTGCGAGGGCACACTGCTGGCTCATGTCCAGCTTGTCACCCACCAGCACCCCCAAGTCCCTTTTGGCAGGGCTCTGCTCTGCTCAATCTTTCATCCCCCAGCTTAGTAACTAAAAATGTAGGTTAAAGCTACTGCTTACTAGGCTGTATTCTAGAACTTACTAGGCTATATTCTAGAAAGTACTGACTTGTCAGAGTATCTAGATGCTGTTTAGTTGTCTGACAGTTCAGTCTTAATTGTTAAGAGACTATACCAAAAACAGTTGAGCAGTTTTGTGATGGATGACTTCAAGTATGCTGCAAATAGCAGGTAACTGATTTTATTTATGTATATGTAGTAGTTAATTAATACATATTAATTGCTTGCAGTTTTACTGATTTCATTTTTAACTGAAGCTAGTAGGAGATTTTACTCCAAATAAACACAGGTAGTTCTGTACATAGAACAGAGTTAAGTTGTGAAACTCCTTACCAAGGGTTTTGTAGAGAGGATAGGTTTTATGTGTGTTCAAAATAAGATACAATTTCCAATCTTGCAAAAGAAACCTATTGATGGTATTTAAATACAGAAATCTGTTTTCCTCCTCAGGAAGTCCCTGCAAGGTACAGGGTGAAGATCAGAAGAACATAGAAGAAAATATCTGTCTGTACTCCTGTAAGGCATCTGCTTTTATCTGTCTGCTCCTGTACCAGATGAATCTTCTTTTTGGTTCAGTGTGGAAACTGGAGAAAGAGCAGAAAAGAGCCATGGAACTTAAGAGGTGGAGAAAACTTTCACAGAGAAACTTTTAAAAGCTTTACCTTTTCAGCTTAGCAAAAACAAGAAAGGTTCTGTGAAGACTTAATTATAGCCTGTGGGTATTGTCATTGTTTAGTGAAAGGTTCTTCAGCTGAGTAGGAGAATGTCATCTGGAAGCTGAGGGCAGTCATTTGAAAGAGAAAATTACAGCATTTTCAGTGGTGAAGGAAACTAACTATTGGAAAAAATTCCTCAGAAGATGGGTAGAGTTGTCAACTCTTAATGTCTTCACATCTAGACAAATGGAAGCTCTTCTAGAAGGTATGCTTTTGCCAAACAATATGTTAAACTTCGTTCACAGTAACTAGGTGAAATGGAACGGCAGGTGAAATAAAAATCAGATTGATCTCATGGGCCTTTTCCCTTTTAAAATTTTCTTATTCCATAAATCTCATCGTAGTAAGAAAGGTTTGCTGCATGTTTCTGTAGGGCAGAGTTGTAAAGACACCAAATACAATTCACTGCTGGGGAGTTCTAGCCTTCTAAGTCATTTACAGAAAGTAAAGAGAAAGCACTGAGGAATGCATTTTAGTCACCTTGATGATTTTTTTAAAGTGCATTTTTATATTCATAGAATCATAGAATGGTTTGGGTTCATTCCAAGCACAGTCAAGAAGTAAGAAATAGAATTTAATTCTAATAAACTCACATGCTGTGCAGGAAACAAAAATTGTCAGCTGTTGAGAGGTTTTGTAGGTATGTTGTTTGTATACATATTGACATAATGAGTGTGCTTGTGCCCAAGTGTGCTTAGGCCTTAGTACGGGAAGATCATTGTCTTTCTGACCAGACATGGTAATCCTGGGGCGAGCCCAGCCATAGGTCCCTTCAGCATTTCTCAGTGAAATTAGTGAGCAGCTGTGAGTCTGCATATACACAAATAACACACCTGCAGTTCTTCTCATTCATTGGTAAATCAATATCTTCTTTTATCATAGAATCATTTAGGTTGGAAAAGACCCTTAAAATCAAGTCCAACCATCGCCTAACCTTACCAAGTCCACTACTTAATGATGTCTCCTACTGCCACATCTGCTCATCTCTTAACTACCTTCAGAGATGGTGATGCCACCACTTCCCTGGGCAGCCTGTTCCAATGCCTAACAAGGCTTTACATGTAGAAATTCTTCCTGATATCCAGCCTAAACCTCCCCTATTGCAACATGAGCCATTACTTTGTGTTGTATCACTTACTACCTGAGAAAAGAGACCATCACCCGCCTTTCAGATAATTGCAGGTCCCTTCTCATCCTCTTCTTCTCCAGGCTAAACAGCCCCATTCCCTCAGCTGCCCCTCGTGTGTTTTGTTTTCCAGTCCCTTCACCAGCTTTGGTGATAGTGAAAGGCTGCTGTCAGGTCTCCCCGGTGCCTTCTCTTCTCCAGGCTGAACAGCCCCAGCTCTCTCAGCCTGTCCTCACAGGGGAGGTGTTCCATCCCTTGGATCATTTTTGTGGCCCTCCTCTGGACGCGCTCCAACAGGTCCATGTCCCTCCTGTGCTGAGCACTCCCCATCTGGACGCAGCACTCCAGGTGGGGTCTCACCAGCGCAGAGCAGAGGGGCAGGATCACCTCCCTTGCCCTGCTGGCCACGCTTCTCTGGATGCAGCCCAGGATGTGGTTGGCCTTCTGGGCTGTGAGGGCACACTGCTGGCTCATGTCCAGCTTGTCACCCACCAGCACCCCCAGGTTCCTTTTGTCAGGGCTCTGCCCAATTCTTCCATCCCCCAGCTTGTACTGATAGTGGGGGTTGCCATGCCCCAGGTGCAAGACCTTGCACTTGGCTTTGTTGAGGCTCATGAAGTTCTCCAGGGCCCACAGCTGGAGCCTGTCTAGGTCTCTCTGGATGGCATCCCGTCCCTCAGGTGCGTCGACCGCACCACTCAGCTTGTTGTCATCTGCAAACTTGCTGAGGGTGCACTCGATCCTGCTGTTGATGTCATTGATGAAGACGTTGAGGAGCATGGGTCCCAGAATGGACCCCTGAGGGACACCACTCGTCACTGATCTCTGTCCGGACACTGAGCCATTGACCTCTGGATGTTTGGGTGCCATCTTGCAACCCGGTCCAACCATGTAGGGTAATTATGCTTAAAGGAGAAATTATAGCTTAGGAAGTTTACTTGGCTTGTTATATAAACCAAAGAATAACTTTGTTTACAAAATATTGCTTCCTGTCAGGGGTACAAATAAAAACCAAGAAGCTGTCTAAGAAAATAACGGGTTTAATTTTCATATACAGATTTAATGGAAAGGTTTCACTTTAGTTTAAAAGAAAGTGTAACAGTATCATTTTGTTCTTTACTTAGAATTATCCTTGGCTATTGCAGGTAGTTTTATCAGTGATTGGGTAATATTGTGAGTTCAAGCCAAGAATTCTGAAATGGTTTCTCCTGTGTTGGAAAACTTTCTGTACATCACTTGCAAACTGATACCTCAGTGTAAGCAACAGCACACCTTTGAATAATATACGACTCTTTTGGTATATTTTTAATACATCTAAAATAGCCTTCAGAATAGAGAATAGTTTAAAGTAACATTTCTTTGTTCACTTTCAATCAGATTGTCATTAGAGAACCTGAATCTTCTTAAAATGCAAATACAGGTTGAGCATGAACAAGTTTCCTGTTAGTACTGACCTAGAACAAGTTTCCATTAGTACTGGCTGGGCTTTGTGCTTTGTTAGAAGTCGTGACTCTGTGAAGCCTACTCATCTGGTTTTTGGCTATTTCCACCTTGAATTGTATTTTAAATTTGTAAGTACTTGTATTCCCTTTTGTTCTGACAGAATAATAGGGAATGAATCTAAACAACCTCACAACGTTTTCTTGAGGACAAAGTGTAAATTCTGTATGTGTAACCTGTATTTATTAACAGCATTTTAGGGCTACAATTTTACGTGTTAACATGCAGAGCCCAAGGTTAGTAATTTAAGCTGATTTTCAGAGAATGAGGGACTACTGAGTTCAATGAGACAAGTTGCTTAGAGAGCTGAAAACTCAAGCTGTGATAATTTGCCTGACATTTCTAAACATTTTTATCCTCCTCTTGTTGACCAGTTTTGTCCTAAAGCACTTTCTAGAATGGATAACAATAATTGCTTTATGTATATAAAAATCAGACCTGGAGAAGGCAAGTATTTCAATGAGCATCAGACAAGTCTGTCGGATATTAAAAAATAAGCTAGGATGCCTGCCTTCTGATGCCATACCTACTGGAGATAATGGCACCTCCATTTTCTGTAGGGAGCCCTTGCTCAAGTGCTATGATGTTTTAATTTGGAAAAGAAGAGGAATAATGTTCAGCCAGAAAAGTAGAAGATATTTTGTATGGGTGCAGGAGATGTGAATATTAATAGGGAGAGATCGGTAACGTGACAATAAAACCTCCTTTCACTGACAGAACTGTGTTGCTATAACTTTTCCCCAAGCCACTCATATGAATGTGTCAGATGCTGTATATTCAAAAATACAAAATTGTCTGTATTTAGTATCTGTTGAGCACAGAGGCATGTAAAATACCAGAGTAATTTTCATATTGGGGAAACAGTGATATTTTGGGTTCTTTGATGTTGACTAATACAGTTGGGGTGACTGAAGAGGCCCAAAACAAACTGCTGTGAAGAGGGTTGTTGCCTTGCATACTCTCTGCCTGGTTCAACACACACTCCAACCTGTTTTCCACCCCTGCTTGGAGTGTGCGTGTGCAAATGCTCTGCTGATTAAAGAGCCTTAATTTCTAAGCCTTGTAATTCATTGCTTTTGGCACTGTATTTTCTTATAACAAAGAGGCTGATGAGCTTAGGTGAAAAGAGCTGGGGCCCTTTATGCTGGCAGTATAGCTAATGCTATTAGCTTCACAGATTTTAGGTGCTGGTGCGGTTGCCTGTGAGAGAATAGAACATCATCAGTTTTGGAGAAAAAAAAAATGTCCCTGGCACAGAGAGAAATAGTATCTGGTCCAAATACATCTCACAAGAACACGATGATTAAGTTACACTAGGAAACGCAGGGCACAAAGTACATTTTGTTTTTAATTATACATGCGCGGTCCACTGAGAACATAAAAGAAATAATGAAATGCCATCTAGATAATCTTTTCTACAGCACCGATCAGCGTAGCTTACAATCTACGGTTTGTGCCATACACGTAAGGTCTCGGAAGGCTGCTCGGTCAGTCCCCTCGCCTCAGTGTGTTCCCACTGCTCGGGGAGCCCCGTCCCTGCGCCTCATGCCCCACCGCGGGTCGCTGAGGGCACTCCCTGCGCTGGCACTAGCTGGCTGCCAGCAGTCCTCGCAGCCTGCCCAGCTCGCGCCCTGTGGCTGAGGCCTGGAGGAACCCTCGCCTGGGATGAGACGGCTCAACTGCGGCTGACTCTGCTGTGGGAGCTGTGGGAAACGCAAGCATTTCAGGGGACTTCAGAAATTTTTAGGTTTATAACTGCAGCCAGTTTTACTGACCTGCGTGTTCTTAAAGGTATATGACCCAGATAAATATAGGTGTATTTTCATGAGAATAACAGAAGTGACATTTCAGAGCAAAGTTCTCTGCCAAATATCAAGTCTGTGCTCTAAAGCACGGATGTCAAAATGGTTTTAGTTATTGAAATACAAAACCAAGAGATGGTATTACATATTTTAAGCAGCTAAAATAGTTCAGGTGAAGTTTTCCTCACCAAAAGCAGACTGAGGAGTATATTCGGTGTGGAGAGTTTCAGGTCAAACAGTTACAGTCTGACAAATTTAAAAGCAATTGAAAACAGGTTATTGTAATAGGAAGTGTTGGGCAACTTAAATTGCAGGCAGGCCTATAAGCCCAACCTATAATTTACGGCATGTAGAGAGTAACTTCCAAGTGCAAGATTATACAAGGAGATGTGGAAAGAGTTTCTTGGTATGCTTATTAAGAGTTGATACTGATTAGAATGTTTTAGTATGTTTAATGTTTACATATTTTTAATTGGAGCTCTGGATTCAAATAGAAAGGGTTTTTTTACAACATCTATTTATTTGGGTGGTTTAGTGTCATTTAGATTTTGGTCAGTGGTAGAACCTGCTGAAAAATTCCCTAGAACTTTTCATTAAGAGGTAGAAGAACTCACTACTTTTTTAAAAATTGTTTTTGGAAGGCTGGCATAAACTTTCCTTTCCATAAGAAGCAGGGTTTTTGTAGAACAGTCAGATTTTGAGTCAAATTTTACTGTATTATGCATAAGGTTTGTTTTCAGGTGACTATTGCATGGAATGGATAATCAGCTAAAATCCACTGATACAGCTCTGCTAAAAGTCGGTGGAGCTATGTTAACGCGAGCTATCTAGTCAGCTTGCATTAGCAGGATGAACTTGTGAGGATCATCAGATATTTAAATGTCTTCTAAGGTAACTTAGTGGTTATTTTAAAAAGAGAAAATACTGTGCTTTGGGTAAGGGCCAGATTTACTTTATCCATTGTATTAATTGATATGTGTTAGTGCTGCCTCTGGCTTCTGAATTACACCTAAAATCTCGCACTGTGCAAATGAAGTGTAAACCTGGAAGACGTACAGATGCCCTTTCCCAGCCACAGAAACTATCAAGGCAATTATTTCATATAATTGCATGCTCACAGGTTGGATGAAGTTGCAGCTGTCTCCCAGAAGCAAAACCACAACATAACACAACAAAGCCAGAGCTGACAATTATTGTTGAGAACAACTATTGGCAAGGGTGCTGCTGCTGCAAGGAAAATGCACTAGGTATCGATGTGTCTTCTCCTCTGCATGTAACACTTGTGGATAAAAGGATTTCAGGCTGACAGATGCAGATATAGATGTCACAGACTAAGAAAGGAGAATCGTGTTTAGTGCAAGGGCAGGAGAGCAGCTTACCAAGTGACAACAATGCATACTTCGTTGCAAGACGTGCTGAAACTGAAAGCAGCATGACACTCGAGTGTGTGGTAATGGCAGAAGCAAACAGGAAGGTGACTGTACTCTTCTACTTCAGTGCTAGTCCCTGCTGACAGTAAAATCTGATATGATGTCTAACTTTTAAAAGTGGAAACATGAAGTGGTACCACCAGGAGTATGAGCTACAGTAAATGAGATTTTTGTGTGAGAAGTTAAGGTTGTTTGTGTTTGTAAGCAGGATATGTATAAGAAATTGAGGCTAAAAGTTTACTGCTGTGGGAGGGTGGAGGAAGGGACAACTTTATTGAAAGGCTTGTTTTGTTTCCAGATATATAAGATCCTTAATCCTATTTATCCTGCTGTAATGTGATACAGCAGATAACCTTCTCCAGTTGTTCCAGGGGTCATAACAGATCTAGGTTGTCCAGTGTGATGAAAGGAAGGCAGAAGTAGTTCCATTCCTGCTGCCAATAATCTTGCTAAGATTTTACTGGTGGAACTCGTGGTGCTGAACAGGAACGCCATGCCAAGTGGCACACTGCAGGGAGGCAGCACTTGCTGACATACCTTATGGGTTGGTTTCCCAAGCTGGTCACAGCAAGTTAAAAATAAATTAGTTCTGAAACCTGTGGTCTCTTTTTCTTTGGACTCCCTTAGTAAGTCTATACCCTTTTTGCATACCGCGTATTTGTCCGATGGATGTGCCTATTTCTAATTTCATCTTCATTTGTTCAGATTTCAGCAACTACAAAGTTATACTGCAAAGTAAACCAAGACAAGGTCTCCATATGTTTCACCCGGGTAAAACAGTCTTGAATATTCAAGTACACTGACATTGCAGGCCAAACTTCATAATTTTGTGGTCTAGTTTAACATAATATGCATTTTTAAAATGCAAAATATGCATTTTTTTATGGCATCTTTTCAAAAATTAGACTTAGGTTAATCTGTCTTTTGGGACTGCATTTTAGTACCTCCAGCGTGACTGCTATGTAGATTATTTAAACTCATTTCAGACAGTTTATTAATAGCCAGATTTCTGTATTGCTATTGCATCACTTATTTCAAAAGTATCACTGAAACTGTGATTCTAACATGCTTCAAGAGTAAGGAGATGTTCATAAGCAGCAATGATGAAGAATAGCTATTAGCTGCTCACGATGGAAGTATTTCTTCATGATGCTGATGTGATGAGTGTCTGTAAAAAAAATGCGTGCTCCACTCTGTTCTTCAGTATGCACATGATGATTTACCAGGTGTATCTGACAAAAAAAAATCTCATATTTTTAGGGTTAGGCTGTAACTGCTTTTTGTCCTGTCACGCTATGTGCATGTATTTGTGATATGAATTGAGAAACAACTCTTGGAGAGCTTTTCTTGCTGGCTTGGCTGAACTGAACGATGCTTTATTGGGGTGGAAGGTGGGGCAGGAGGACACAGAGAGCAGGTACCAGAGGCAGGGTCCTGATTCCGTTTTAGTCAACAAGAATTCTACAGCAGAAATAGAGGCTAGATAAGACCTTTTGTGGGAAAAAGGTCAGTCCTGGTAAGTAGGTTCTTATCCTATACTTAAGAAAGCAGCTTGTAAAGATGTTGCATATCAGCAACATCTCACGTGCAGTGCGAACGCTGCTGTACTTCCTAGTGTCCTCAGCAGTGTGCTGAATGGCAGCATGGACAGCACCGCAGCACTGTGCTATGGAGACGGGCCCAACATGGGCGAGGATCCCATAGGGAAAAGAAGAAAGGAGGTGGTCATGTAATTGAAGACTATATCATAAGGCACATGCACCAGTGGGTGTAATTATGGTTGAACGTAATTATGCACCTCCTAACCTTATGTACCTTAATTATAGCACCTCCTAATTCTTTGAGTGCTTTCCTTGGAACTCAGTCTGCGTAGCTCTGCTGGCCTACAAAACACAGCATGGTTCTGTCAGCTGTGGTCCTCTGATTGCTTCAGACAGTTACATGGTTAATGCAAACATCGGTGTTTTTTTTTTTTTTTTTTTCCCCCCCACTTGTTCAACTTTTTCAAGCTAGATCATGAAAAAATTTGGCAGTCAACTTTGAAGAAAGCAAAGTTGTTACTGGGAGCCTTGGCCACCTTGTTTCCCTGGGCAATGAGAGCTATTCAGAAGGCTCAGGGCAGCAGCTGCAGAGCCCAGGAATCTGCAAGGCTTCTCAGATCATTTGAAGCAGACAGCGTCATTTTGGGAATTATCCAAGCCACATGTAGCAGCAAAGCGCAGTCCTCAGCAGCCACATGATCTCCTGCGGTGGCCTGGCAGCATGGCCATTCCCTTCAGCACTCGGCTGGGACGATCTTCACACACTTGCCCCTGCCCACCTTTGTGGGAAAAAACCCTCAGCCTTCCCTGAAGCAAGCCATGACAAAATGTGAGTGTCTCCTGCATACGTCCCAAGGGCTCTCTGCTGGAAGGAAGCTGTCCAGCCAGTTAGGTCTATGTCATCATCACAAAGGCAGGGAAGAGTTCCACCCACTGCCGTGTTTTTCTTTTAGTGGAACAACTTGGCCTAACCCTCGTGTTCATTTGAAAGCACTTAACAGCGGTAGACAGGGAGACAGACGATGACAAATGCATCTGGATGATATAATCTTTAATCTCAGCAGTGTTTCTACAAAAGATAACAGCACTAACGAGTACAATGAACCCTTTGGATTCCAGTGTCTTTAAGAGAAATTCCTGCATGGAACAAGTAAGAGGAGCGATGTTAAACCTCCCCCCAAATAATTGCTTGTCTTCCTAAAGGGACCTGAAAACTCTGAGTGGCTTGAAGTAAACACCAGTGTTTAGGTAGTAGTGGAAGAGCACCTCAAGCTGTGACGTGCTGCCTTCTGAGGGTGGGGTGGGTGGTGAGGAGGAACTGTGTCCCCAGGGACACAGCATTTGTTCTGTTGGGTGCTTTGGTATGTGTTTATGTTATTAAAATCCACCGGTAGACCAAGAACTCTTACAAAATGAAGCATACCATCTTCCCCGAGCTTTCTTCAGAAAGCCCATCAGTTTCTTCCAAAGGCACATCTTCCTTCTGCTAACCAACCGTGGCAAAAACCTACCAGGCTGTGTCCGTCCAAATGTTGTGGGAAGCAGTGATAACAATGCAAACAACACTTCACTGGCCACTGAAGGTGAGCTCTGCACAGCCTGAAGACAAGCAGGCATTTGTGTTTCTACTGAAGTCTGAAATCACACATCAGGAAATAAAATCCCCTTCTAACTCTCTGCCTTGCTGGCCGTGGAAGCTGGTGCAGTTCATGGCGTGCTCACCACACGCTGCCTGCAGGCGAGCAGTGCCACTGAGCACAGTGGCTGAGCAGTGCTGCTCAGGGAGCATCTTGTTGTCCCACGCATGTCTTGCAGACAAGGAAAGCAGCAGAACACCCAGTGTGGCTGCTGCTCAGTGTGTCTGGTGAGGTTTCTCTCTCTCGCGTATCTCGAGACCTGTTGCTGTAATGACTTTTCTCCCCAACCCCCTCTTCGGTTCCCTCTGCAAATTCTCTCAAGCCAACCCCGGGCTCCTCCTCATGCCCATGCCCTTTCTCCTGACTTTGACTTACTTAGGGGTGGCAGAGGAGGAGAGCTTCTTGTTAGTGACAAGGGAAGAAGGCACAGGAATCCACAGCTCCAGCAGTGCCTCCCTTCCTTGTGTCATTCCTGCAATGATCATCTGAACTGATGCCTCCTTAGACGCTAATTGGTGTATTGATGAGTCTGGATTGGGCAGTTTCACTGTCTGGGGGCTCTGGGGAGGACTAATCTCCTAAGAGGTGAAAATGCTGATTATATTGTTAATTAATTTAAAGCTCTTATCCCACTTTTGCCAATGTCCATTGCCATGGTAACAGGAGCAGGTACAGTGGCACTCAGCAGCGTAGCTCGGAGCCCTTGGCTGCGTCAGCGGAGGCTGAGGCTGGGGAGATGTACAAACGGCGCTTGGAGATTTTACAACACTTGAGATACTTCTTTGCTGCAAATCTAACTTAAAGTATCAAAAAGCTACCCTAGAAATTGAGAGTTCCTCTATGTGTGCTGCACAGGCTCTTCTAAAACTCTGTTTTTGCCCTTAGGTGAGCTGACAGGTCCTCCAGAGGCTGGGCTGCAGCCAGAGTCCTCAGGGGAAATTCTGTCTGACTCAGCAACTATTTTTTTCTACAGCCTCTTGGGCCGAGAACAACAGCGCTGCCACTTCCTGACTTTTGGGACTTGTCTGCTGGGCAAATTTTGAAAAGAAATTCCCACCAGTGCTTCAAGCGTGTCTGAAATTGTAAACAGACTGCGCTTGGGCAGTTTTGTCAGTGACCTGCAGTCAGTGTTAAACTTATTTTGGCTGCTGTCGGCTGCAGCAAATTCCTAGGTATTAAGCTTTTAGTATGCAACTGTGTTTTCTCTCACATGTTGTAAATATAAATTGTTTATGTTTTCCTTATGAAGATGAAAATGATTCCAGATGGTGGAGAATGGTTATCCATGTGCCAGCTCCTCCTGCCATTCCTGTGCACTGCAGTGCACGTTCTGATCTGGTTTTAGTGGAGTTGTGAACATGAGAGAATCGCAAAGTTTCCTGCTTTCTGCCCGAGTGAGCTTCAAAGCTCAAAACAAGCTCCAACAAGAGCACACGAACAGTGTGAATGAAAAGTTCTGGCTTTGCAGACAGGCATCTTTATAGGGGGTGTTAAAAATATGGCATCATAATGAAATAAGTGTAATAAGGGTTCTGTAACATTGATTCCTTTCACATATTTTGCTGATGCCCTTACACACAGAGCTGGAGGACCTGGCGGTACCCCTGAGGTTTCTGTGTGGCTGCAGGTTGGCTGTGCTGTCAGACGGGGGATGTCTGTCTGACTAGTGCTCCTGCTCAGCAGGAGTTTGGTGAAAGCAGAGGAGGAGGTTTTGCTGGTCTTGGTCCTGGTGCTTTAAAGAGATATTTTTTCTGGGAAGCAAGGCATGGGAAAACAGATTCTTTATAAACGTCCACAACTGCAAAGACAACAAGGCCTCTCTGAGCAGAGGAGAAATAGCAGAGTCAAGGATGTTTACCTTAATCAGGTTATACAGTGAAAAACAGTGATCTGAAACTGAAAAACTGAAAGAAAAGCTCTTCTGACTATGCAGTAACGTACTCTGCTAATCTTCGGTTGCCTTCTGTGAAGCAGGAAAACAACTACTGTCTGTGGATGCAGTATCTGACAAAACAAGCTTGCAGACAGCTGGGCTGGAGAAATGGACGGCTGGTCTGATTAGTCTGACACCTGGAATTTATGCACAGTGTTTAGTGATCTGGCTGACTCAACTCTGAGACTCTCTGTGTGAAAGCAGAACTGTTTCCTAGCAGAAGCTGGGGAGGCTGAAGGAAAGTAGTGGTAGTGCAGGAGGGAGTGGAGAGTGAACGCTGTGGAAAGCAGACAAGGATGTATTTAGCGATCAGGAAAAGCTTATGGGCTGGGGGATGGGAGAAGGTAAGACATCTTAGCACGTGATGCTAAGCTCAGCACTTCAGAGAACCATTTCCTTATACTGGCTCTCGTTTGTAAGTTCCCTCTGCAGAAAGAAGCCAGAAAGCGCTGTCAGGACTGGTCACAAACGAGTGAGATCCCGTTCCGCCATGCTGCAGCCTGTGCCCCAGCGCGATGTTGTTCCCCTGTTTGCATGTGCCTTCGTTTGTAACCTCAGCAGTGAGGCCCTAGAGCTGCACCGTGTGATGACAAAGCCATTCACTTGAGCTGCTCCTGTCCTTGAGCACGTCCCCGCAGGATTTTGTTTATTCCCTTCTTGCCTCCCTGGGTGCATGGCTTTTTGTACCTTTTAGAGGAAGCTGTGCAACAACCTGTTCTTATTGGCAGGCTGAACTGGCAAAATATTTCTTTCTCATAGGCCTGAGGCTGGCCTACAGGGAAGAAAACAGCCAAACACAGCCCTGTTGTGCTCCTAACCACCCCTGAGCAACGAAGTGCATCATTAAATGCTCTCGGGAGGCGGGTGGCCTGCCAGTGCCCACGCACGGACTGTGCCAGGCCTGGGAGCTCTGAATGGCTGAAGAAAGAGTGGATGATCCTATTTCTGCAGCTCTGCCAGTAAGCTGGTACCATAATGTATAGATACCATGAGCTGCAAGTGTGGAAACTTACCTGTTTTATCAAGCCAAACTGCCTTTCTGTGTGGTTTATCTCGACTTGTTTTCCGGCTAGGTATACGCACTTTGTGGTTTGCCTGTGGCCTTCAGAAGGAAGGAGGGGAGCAGCACAGCTGCTTCGATGTCAGCGGCAGCTCTGGAGGACTCACTGCTCAGACTGCTCGGACTGAAGGCGATGCTGTTCCCCTGCTGCTGTTTCTGTGCCCTGAGGCCAGCCCTGCTGTGCTGGCTGCAGCACAGCAGCCACCAGGCAGCTCCCAGCAATGCTCGGCGTTGGCTTGGTGCTGCTGCCTGGCCCCGTGCTGGGTGATCAAGCTGCTTCTGTTGGTCACATTTCCTGCAGCCTCTCGTTGGGTGTTGGCACGAGACCAAGAAGAGTTCAACAGCTCTGGTGGGTTCCTTTTACAGTACAGCATATATTGTTTGTGTTGCAGCAGCACGGGGAGTGTTGCTGCACTGCAAATGTGAAATAAAGGAGGCTCCCATCCCAGATTGCCTACAGCCCAAAGTGAGAGGGATCTGCTGGCTTCCTGTTATGAATGGTCTGTGACAGACGGGGATACAGAGCTCAGAGCTGCTAAATCCTCAATCAGTGAATTAACAAGATTATCCTTTCACTCTGAAAACAAGATTGAGAGAGGCCTTGGTAAACAGCCACCCCCGCCCCCAGCTAAATTACATTGAGTTGCTTGGACCTGTAAAATATTTAGAGTTTATACTGCACGTGCATTTATCTAAAAAAAAATAAAACAAAACTCCAATGGTAAACTGTAAAAATGGCTCTGGAAATGCTACCTGGATTGTACTGATACAATCACAAGTCAGTTGTAAGGCTGCATGAAAGTTATACGACTGACATGTCTTTTATTTCTAATAGCTTCCATGACATTTTGGATGCTTTCATAATTGGAATAACTCATTCCACAGAGGAGCAGATGTCCTGGAACTCATACACACACCCCTGCCATGCTGAACTGTTCTGCTTTGTGGCACCTGTGCAGCTGTGTGTCCTGACAGCGGCCCTGAGGGCGTGCTGGGTGCCACTGGGAGCGGAGCAGGGCAGACGGATGGTCCGTGAGCGAGAGCTCTGTGGGACGGGCTTCCTGAAGAAGTGCTCACAGCCACAAAGGGGTTCCTGGCACAGGCCCTGGTGCTGGTCTCAGGATTTCTATGTAAACTCTCGCTGATGTTTATGACCTGTCTGTGTGAGGGATTGCTTTACACAGAGCCAGTATTTGATGAAGGCGGGCCAAAATAATGAATTGTCTCAGGGAAAGGAAAGGTTGCAGACAAATACTGTGTTTAAAATATATCTTTGGCAAAGAAACACAGAACCCAGCACAGAGTTCAACTCGTCTCCCAGAAAAACCCAGCCACAGGTTTTCCCTACCTCCTCTGGCAGCAGAGGTGGTCCTCCCCTGCTCCTTCCCCTTCACCTGCCCAGTTAGGCCCACTCCTTTCTTCCCTGCAATATTCCCAAGCATTCCTGCAGCCCCTGTATTTGTGAGGGCCTGCTGAAGACGGAGCAGCAGAGGGGCCCCTCAGAGACCAGGTTACTGCTGGTGTAAGAGGTAACTCACAGTGCAGGCATGTCTGTGAGCGGGCCTTGGGAGGCCTACAGGGCCTAGCCTCCGCCCAGCTCTTTCACATCCTGCCATGGCTGATTCTGCGCCCATTGAAACAATCGTCCCCTGTCGCCGTGGCTGGAGGTGCACTCAGCGTGTGGTGGAGGCCACAGATGGGTTGGTCATGTCAGATTTAAGTTCAGCACATGCCTCCTGTCCTCCTGTCCCGCCGGGGCTCCTCACAGGGCTCTGCAGGCCCGACGCCTGCCCAGCGCCTCAGCTCTGGGCACGGGTTTGGGCACAGAGAGGCTGCGACCAGATGCTGCCAGGGCTGCAGAGCATGGTCCTGAGGAGAGGGGGCAGGAAAAATAGCCTCACTGCAATGAGTTTGCTCGAAACTCGTGTGTTAAGAATACAAGCTGTGGAAAAGCTGTCCTGAACATGTTTGTCAGACTGATGCTGCGCTCCCATCAGTATTTGTCACATTGAAGAAGAACATCCGTGCTATTCAGTGAAATTAAGCAGTGAGAATAATCCATCCTGCCTCAGCTCTGTGGTACTGCATTGCTGGATCATTTAGCTTATCAGCATGACTTGCATTTAGAGCAGAGCTCGGGCAGACAGCGGAGATGAGGGAGAGCAGAGCTGTACTGCTGATTAATGGCCATCTCCTCGTGTTGTCGTCTTCCCAGAGCAAGGAACTCCCACTGTCCCACTGAAATACGTTTAGGTGTTTGAACTCATGTGTGTACTGTATTATTCCATATTCTTTTTCGATATTTATGATTTGCCTAAGTGAAATTCAGTGTGGGTTGAAATCAGGAGTGGATGTTGCTGTCCTGCGCTGCTGCAGCCCCAGCCTCAGTCAGGGCCAGGGGCAACCCTGGTGGTCTGGGCCGGGGCCCGGGGTCGCTCTGTCCCTGTGGTGCAGCGGCCGCCCCGCGACATGGCCGTGCCCACGGTGCCCGCAGCGAGAGGCTGCGACGGGCTGTGCACAAACCCTGTGCGGGGAGCAGGCAGCTTCGGCTCTGAGACCTGTGAGAAGATAGTATGCAGATTCTGCTGCTGTAGCCAAGTCTTTTTGCCAGTTTTTTGAGGCAGCATATATACCTTTAAAGTCTCGCCTTATTATGCTCAGTTTGCGTGGGGAGGCTTTGAATCTTCATGGCTGGGTAAACTGTTGGCACAAAATTCCTTTTCTTCTTCTCCAAACCATTGTTATACATGGTATTAACTCAATCTTAAATTACCCTGCATATTTGCCTGACAATTCTGTGTTGTGTTTTGGTCTAAATATGCCTTGATGTCAGACTTTTTTTTTTTTGTTTTCAGTCCACTTGTTAAATTCCTCTGTTTGGAAAATTACCTGTGAACACTGGGGAGAAAATCCATAGTTATTTTAAAGATATAAATGATTTTAAAATGAAGGACTTTTAGTGCCCAACACCTATACCAAAAACAAAGTTCTGTGGGAATTTCATAAGATGTTATTCTTTGCTATCAGATTAAAATAATTAAAATACGTTTCTGAAATTCTCGAGCACATGGATATGCAGAAAACCTTTTCTTTCAATAAATTCTTACAACAAGAATGTTTAGTAAATGAGGTTAGTGAACAACAGGTAAGAGCACTACAAGTAGGCTAAAAATATATATTCACCTATTTGATTGTGGAAAACTTTCTTCCTCCTTCTGAGTGTTTTAGAAAAGCAAAACATCAAAGTGCCCAGGAGTTCCAAGAGATAAAGAAAGACTTTTAGCCACTCAGGTTCAGTCCATTTTAATTCTGCGCAGACTGTTCTAATGATCAGATCTAATGATCTGTTGGCTGTTTGATTATTCACTTCCAGCACACACCTCCCACAAAGTCTTTTTCTCCTCAAAACCAATAAAATACACTAGTGACATTAACGATATTCCAAAGATCACAGAAGACGCAGGAAGGGGATGAAGGGGAACCATGATGGCGATAAAAATTCATCTGAGGTGTTGATTGGTTTACATTGCAACTAATTGCACAGCCGAGATGAGTTCATGTGTGATGTGGTTACAACATGGTCGGTGATCCTGGGCTCAGTTTCTAAGATCTGCTATAAAATTCTGCTATTTACTTCTGGAGGCCAAATGCAGCATCATTGGTGTAGGTAATGGTGGATACCATCTACTGATACTTAGCAGTTAACAAAGCAGAAAAACAGTTTTGAAATAACAATTCTCAGTGCACAGAGGAACAGTAAAAGTAATGGTGACCCATCTACCTTAGTGCTCCAGTCACTCCTGAACTGAAGGTTAACTGAAGCAGTAAAGCATTAATAGCTATTTTTCAAGCCAGTAAAAGTTAAAATTTCTTTGCAAGTGAACTTTTTGTATTTCACTGGAGCTGAATGATTGAGAAAGGTATTCTAGTGTCTTTTTTAATCCTGTGGTAACACCAGAACATAATAATTCTATTTCTTACAGCATTTTTTCACACGTCATACATGGAATGACTACTGTATGGACTTTGGATTTGGAGCTGAACTGTGTCTGTTTATTGTAATGTTAAAACCTGCTTTCCTGTGTACTAAACTGTTCTTTCTGAATAATCTATGAAATCAGATTACTTCTAATTGCACAAAAATTTAGGTGTATGTTCTGCTTGCTTCTTTCTGATGATGAAAAGAGGAATTCCTGTTCTTCCCATGTTACCTAAGCTGCTTTAACATACGTACCGTAAGCCTGTATTTCAGCCAGCATGAAAGACCTATCACTGTTTTTTTTTTTTTTGGCTAAAATATTGTACAAAATGAATATCTAGAAAAAATACTTTACTGGAGAAAATAGTGCAAGAGCTTGGATAACAAAACTAAAAATGGAGTGGAATGAACAAATTGCCTCTGCCTCTTTTCAGCATGTTATCTGGTACGTTAGCTTTTGAGTAACTGCCCACCATTTTACAGTCATAATGCGCCACACAAAAGAACGCCAAGCAAATGCAATTATACTTCCACTGTATTATCCTTAGCATTATTGGACTAAAATGCACGTTCCTTCTCCATCCCAGCCTAAGGAAAATCAGTTCTTTACAATCTAAACATCCATTCTGTGTAACAGATCTAAACGAGTCTATCTTTTCCCAACTACTAATAGGGTTTTGAAATTCATATTACTTATTACATAGATTCTTATTACTACAATTCTTCATTTAATCTGAGGTCAACAGGAAATTCCCAGCACTAATTGGTGCTCTCAGTATCTCAGAAGCATGGTGTAAATGAGAAAATGCAGTGTACCTTTTTTGAAACAAAATCTTAAATGCTGGAAAATGTAAGATAAAGCTTATAAAATCTCATATTTGGTATGAAAATCTAAGATAATGATAGTTTAACTCATATTAGTTTTGTGTTTTCTGGATGAAGACTAATTTAATATGCATAATAGTGAGCTTGCTCATAACTGATAGCATTTTAACTGGAATTTTGGAAATAAGAGAACCTTCTGATGACTTTGTGTTGGTCAGAAGGTAGGCTAGTCTATCACCTTTTCCATATTAAGCTGTCTGGCTTGGAGAGATAGTTGTTCTTATTGACATCTGGATCGCATTTTTTAGAACTTTTGAGAACACTTTTTTAGAGAAAGAAATGTAGGCTAACAATGAATGTTCATTTTTGACCTTTGCTCTAATATGTTGACCAGAAATGGAACTTCCGCATTTGCTTCTATTTCCCTACACCCTTGCTGTAGTTACTGCAAGGCAGTAACCGTTTTCTATACCCACTTGTCACATGCAAAACTTTCTCTTTCTCTTACAGTAAAGTAATAACGTATGCTGTAGATAAACAGAAAATAGTCTTCCCACAACCATATCCCTAGAAACATTCTGTAAATACACAGAAACGGTTATCTTCTTGAGTTTCTTTACCATGGGATATCCCATGTGAGAAGTAGTGGTGGTATGTTACAGGAAAAGTGAAGTGGACATTTAAGTGTGATCAAATCAAGCTCATTTTCTCACTGCTTTACCTTCTCCCTTTGTAACTGAAATTTGATATTTGTGCAGAAATGTCAGAGTGCGGGAGAGGGAAACAGGAAAGAATTTCTGTCTGTTATTATTCCCCCAAAAGCACATGGAATTAATTTTAACTTACGTTTGTATTATGTAAATTACGCAAATACGGACTGTTTCAGGTTGTTTTATAACTGCACCATGACTTCGCGACTTGCCCACTCGTCTCATATTTTTATCAGCAAACTTAGCAGGCCGCAGTGTATCAAAGTAGTGTGCATAGAGGATGGATTTTACAGTGGTGTCAGCTACACAGCATTAGCAACCTCCTTCTAAAAGATATTCTTCTTTAAAAGAGGTGTGACACTGTCAGCATCAGTATTGAAGAGAATGTTCTCTAAACAACAAACCAGATGTACCAAAACATTGAACAGAAAGGAACATTTCCACTCTCTTTTTTGTTGTTTAAAAACAACCAATGAATAAAAATAAATAAATAAAACACCAAAGCTCACATGAATTGAAAGTCCTTTTTTATTATTCAGTAGTCAAGCAATGCTAAATGCAAGAAGTATGCAAAACATAAAAAATTATGAATATCTCTATATTTACAGACTGTTTAGTACTTCAGTTAGCTAAAAGGCTGCAAGTTACATACAGAAATACGATTATGTGCCATAGGATTTATCTGATTGCCTCAGCTTTACACTTTCAGCTAACAGAAATTATCCTTAACACCTGGCTAACTAAAGCATGAGAGAAGAACTAAAATATGTTCCAGTTTAATTCTTCAAACTAGGCACTTGATTAATAAAGTATATTCTGAGTATATCATACTAACTTCAAGTAAAATATCATTAGCTTAGGTAGGTTGTGTTTGCTGCACTAGGGTACTGGCAAAATTTGTTCTTCCTGCAGCTGTGATGAGAATTATTAAGTGGGATAAATTAGCAGACTTCTAGAACCTCCATTGTAACTGTCCCTTCTGTGAGCAAGAAATCCAGCCCACTTCAGAGGTATATAGGAATTTTACTTCCCTTAAACAGATCGAATGAAATGAAAAAATACTTCTATTGGACCTAGGTTCCAGACTTTTTTCCAGAAGATCCTAATACATATTCAGCCGTTAATCCCCAAGTGGCTGTAAACTACTGCAAGGCTCCGACAAAGCTCTGACAGAAGTGTCAGGCCAGAAATGGGAAGGTACTGAAATCCCATTTAAACCTTTTGCCAGAAGTTCCAAAGGCTGGATTTTAAGTATGTGTTCATTTATGAAGTGGGCAGGGATATTTCCATAGATCTGAGGTTTTCTTTTCGGAGTGATGTGCTGTTTGTTACTTCTTTGTCTCTTCTGTTCTCTCCTCACTCTTCCCTTCCCTCCAGCTCTTCATTTACCAACCTCCCTCCCCTTTGCAGTCTTAATAACTTCTCCCTTCTCCCTCTCCCTTATTTATCTAGACCTCCTTTTCTGTCAGACCAACGCTTCTGCTCTTCAATAAAGTCATAAGAGGAAAACCTCAATCTACCCTGAAGAGAGAGACAGACTAGCTGATGAAGAGATTGTTTGACTACTGTCATTACAGCAAGAAAGTGGACATGGCAGCTTTCTGCCTCGCATGGTGTTCACCTTAATTACATTTCCCAGCTTTTGCTGATGAATGATTTTGCAGAGTGCTTGTGTGTTCGCAGCCCCTGTGCTACAATATTAGTTCACCTCCTTTAATTTCCTTTTTCAACAGCTCCCTCACTCTCCCAAGGCTTTGAGAAGACCAGTGGATATCTTTTTTGCTCCATCTGATAATATTTACTGTCACCTACTCCATCATCTCTTCCCAGCTGCCCATCAATACATGCTAACTGTTCACATCCATTTCCTCTGTAGCCACCAGTATTACTTACTAAGTGTTACTTTTCAAGTTTCTCAGTGTCAGCAGCTCCTCCCTAACTTGTAGCCTTCTTCACTGTTTTTTTCATTTGCATTTCTTTCCTAAGAAATCACTCCCACAGTGCTCAGAGTTCCGATCCTTCTTTTACAAGAGAATTAACATCTGCCTTTTCTTCATTTCCAGAAGCCTGTATATACAGTCAACATGACTGGAATTTGTGAGTCCTTGTATCCACGTCATGCATAGGAAAGCAAAACAGCTGCTGGGGAGATGCATGATATTTGGATGTGGTGGAACTTCCATCCAACTACTCCACTGTGGTCTCCCTGGACTTTCTTTCCTTTTCCCAAGGCAGCAGTATGCACCTGGGACCAACGCACTCTATTCTTCATCCTTCAAAGGCTGGTCCTTCTCTGAAGGGCAGGAGCTAAACTACTTCATTCAGCTCCAAGAGGAGAGGAAGGTCTTCAGTGTTCAGTGCTGGCTGAACACTCCTCTGTTTACAGTGGTCCCATAAACAGGAGACAATGCAGCACTGTGCTCCAGGTGATTTCCTTTTTCATGCAAACACTATGGAATGACAGAATTGATAAGAAAAGAATAGTCTGCATATTTTGCATATGTGGTCTGCATATGGTACTGTGGTAGAAAGAGTGGTAAGAAACCTTAGATGATCATTTGCTTTCTGAATCTAATACATCCAACAGTCTTCCACCTTTAAATTACCTTATCAAATTTTTTACAACATCATGTTGATGATTGTGATCCCTCAAAAGTAAAATGCTTTCCACACCGAATAGTGAGGTACAATGAGGATGTTTCCTAGATGTGATGGAACAGAAGCAGTCTAATACCCTCTGGAAGAGTGGTCGCATATGTCTGGGAAGTTTCTGTGTTGTAGAGAGGGAGAGAGAGAGCTGTAAAACAGTAGTTCTGGCATCTTAAACTCCATTGCCTAAAGAAAAGCTTCAGCTTTTCAGTGAAGCTTAGTTATTTGAAAAATCAGTAGGTGACAGTGGCATGTGCCTCTTATTTGTGCATCTCTATATTCCCAAAATTTCCCTGTGTTTTCTAAACAATTAACATATTGCTAAAGTGCTATTGGCTTCTCAGAAAGAACACCTAACACCACCTCAAAAAGTTAACTGAAAAGTTGCTTTTAACTACAACAAATAATATACCCCCAGAAAAGTAATCTTTAGGATGTTGATCAGACTAGGAGAGACTTCAGCTTAGATTATAAACCCTGTTTTTCACCCTACTCACTGAACATTCACATTCTTTACTTTCAAAGCTGGCCTACCCAGAAGACCATGGGCAGGGAGTACAAAGTCATCATCTCAAGCCTGTGAGGTGGAGGAGGTTTCCTGTGGAATGTATCTGGAAGAGTGCAGGATTGTCTTTAGATGATGGCAGACAGCTTTGACTTGTTTGCTTGAAAATTCTGGCGTGGTCACTGCCAGATAAGTACAAATGGAGGCAACTGAAATGAGCAATTGGGAAGTCAGAGAGATCTGCAGGGGTGCAGCTGGATGTTAGGAGCAGAAAACTGTAACATGCCCACAGCAGCACTGTGAACTGTACTCCCTCACCTGAGAACAAGACCACCGCTGCCTCTTGTGCATCTTTCACATTAACAGCATATTAATCAGGCAAAAGGATATTTACTGGCTGATATTCCTTTCTGAGGACTTCTGGCCCAAGCAGTCAACAAGATGGGCCAGAATACCAGTCCTGCACATATCCCGCCAACACAGAGGCCCTTGGTTAGGCACTCAGGCAAAGAAGTCCTGGCTTTCACGTGAGCCTTCTCCACCAAAGTATGCCAGCCAGAGTCCTCACTGTGGACACCAGCATCAACACTGTCTCTAGTGAAGTGACTTCGATACGTCTTTCCATGACAAAATCCACTCAGGCTTTTCCTAGCATATGTAGGTGACAGGATATTTACTGGATATCCACTTTCTGTTATCACCCAGTGGATTATCATGTTTTATTTAGCATTGCAATAGAGAAGAAGGATGGGGTGTCAATTTGTCTGTGGCAGCCAGATAGGTGTTGTCCTCTTATCAAAAAGCTCTCTTCCACGTTGAGGGGAGCATTTGGCACAATGGTGGCAAGAGGCTGGCTTTCCCAGGCTCCCCAGAGGTGCACAAATCCTCTTGCAGCCCTGCACCTGGTTGCTATGGGACAAGGAGATGAAAAGAGCTTGCAGGGCTGTCTCAATCATGTCACAAGGAAGCAGAATTTAGGGGGAAATAGGGATTTCTTACCTTCCTAACTCCTCTGGGAGTCCACAGCTTGGGAAGTGCAAGAAGGCAGTAGCTTAGTAAAAATATGTGCCCCATTTCATGATCTTCAAATAGATAAACAGGCTTTATGTTATCTCAGCAGCTACTGTGTATAAGAACTGTATCACATTAAATCAAGTTGTTTCAATGTACGTAGATTTAATGTACTTTTCTGACTCAGCATAAACAAGCCCTTAGGTCAAAGATCTAGAGGCCGGTTCACAACTCTATTTCTGTTAACAATCACACCAAAGGCAACAAGCTTACTCATGTGAAAAATAACACCCCTGCATTTGGAAAGATAGCTCCTTGTATTTGAAATCTTCCTGTCAGCAGCATGTTTGGTAAACTACCTAACTTTCTGGGACATCACCCATTCTTTGCAGAGTTATGTTCCATACATTTTTATTGACAATTCATAGAATTATCATATAATTGTCTGAGTTGGAAGGGATCTTTAAAGCTCATCGAGCCCAACTCCCCTGAACTGAACAGAGACACCTACAGCTGGATCAGCTTGCTCAGAGCCCTGTCAAGTCTGACCTTGAAGGTCTCCAGGCATGGGGCATCCACCACCTC
>VXAV01001235.1:0-23614 GCA_013399715.1 Alectura lathami
GGGGTTGGAACTAGATGATCTCTGAGGTCTCTTCCAACCCCAGCCATTCTATGATTCTATGATCCTGGTGGTTCCCTTACAACTCAGGATATTCTGTGATACTGTGATTTTTGTTCCCAAAGGCTGGAAGAGATTTCCACAGTCAGGCTCTGTGCCATTAGGGTTTGCTACCCTGGCAAAGCAGTTTGATGTTGTATTTAAGTCAGTCATCTGGACTCCTTAGAAAAAATTGTGGAGTTTACCACTTTCATGCTGGCTGTGGCACTTTCCTGTCTTTGTGTTGAGGAAACAAAAGCAACAGAACTCTGTTTCTGTGAAAGAAGTGATTGGCAGGACTTTATTTTGCAGTCTGTGAGGTAATGACTCACAAAATTTATGTATATATGTAAATGCTATAGTTCCTATTATTTTATTCTTTTGTCATAATTCATTACATTTGCCTGTAAAATGTTTCAGTGGTTTTCCTTCATTAACCCTTATTTCAGCTTTCAACCACTTTCCCTCATCTCTCTTTTTTCAATAGTGTGGAGAATCACCTTATTCAGTTGGTTACTTTCAACTGCAATTTTATTTCAACAATTTACAACTGCTTTCCAGTTAAAAAAAAAAAAATCTTCTAGGCCAAGTTCGCTATGTTATCCTAATCTTACATCTGCAATACATTTAAATGCAAGACAATTATGAGGATATTTATAAAAATATATGGTGCAGTTTGATTGCAGTGCTAGAAAATTACCTGGTCCAAAATATCTTGATTAATTCCAGCCTTTTGAAACACAGCAGTAGAAACTTAAATCATTCACATGCATTCAAGCTTAGAAAAGCTAAGTTTGACCTTAGCTACAATTTATTTAGAATAGTGGCACATACAGAGGTTTCCATAGACAAAAATACTAAATCACATAGTTTTACTCAGGATTAAGGACAAAATTAGAGGTAGGTCACGAGCCGCTGAACATTGAACTATGTGGTGTAGTGCTGTTGTTAACAGCTGCCGTTTCCCATGAAAATTCCATTTAAAGATGAAATTAGAAACAGTCGTGCTCCAAGGTGAAGATCAGTTGGAAAGAAAAGCTGTAGCTTCATTGACTGCTAATTCAGTACAGAGGAGGAAGAGAAAGAAGCATCATACTTTCTGTTAAGACTCCAAACAAATGGATTATGCTTGGTAACAGCCCTCTGTGTCCTTCATTCCCTGTTCCCAGCAAGGGTTTTTTTGTTTCTCTGTACATTCACTCACAGTACTGGAATCTTTGTAGCTCTCTTTCTGTTTCGAGGCACAGGTGCTGTACAGGTTCCTTTCTCAGATGATGTTGTTTGACTTGTTTCTGTCTGGAAAGCATCATACAGGATTCATTTAACATGAAAAATCTTAGGTGAGGGGGGTTGAATAGAAAGATGTTCACAACAGTCAGTGTCAGCTGCTCCATGGACAGTCACAGACAGGCCTGAAGCAGTTGGAACCCTGCCGTCAGGATGCTGTGCATCATCCCCCTTCTCTCAGTTTATTTCTTCGTCCCCACTCCCGTGTAGGATTTGGTGTCCAGGACATCCTTAAAGATTAGAATTGATTTGTAACAGTGTTGTAGGAATCAAGTCAAAGAAATGCTAGGAGATTGAGCACAAGGATCTCATACTTAAAATTGTACATTTTGGTAGAAAAATGCATACGGCGAAGAAGGTTACATTTGTCCGAATGGCTGTCAGAGACATCCTGCCGCATATCAGCATGTGTACAGACCATTCAGAAAATGAACAGCTTACGGTGTTCATTAACAGTTAATAATAGAGCATTGCTTTCAGAGGGTACACGTCACTTCTGCCAGAAGTCTGAGCTGCCTAGCACCAGCAGTGACTTCTGTAATAACTTTGTAGCTCTCTGGTGATGTAATTTGGCTCACAAGTTGTGACATTTTCCTGTCTAAGCAAAAAAAGTCATGATGAATGAGATCAGAATTAGTGGAAGTAAAACTGCCTCATCATTTGTTGTGTCCATAAGGTATTCATGCATGAATACAAAGCACATCAGAATTTCCCAGAAGTGACATAGGATTTTGGGAAGTGAAACATAAATGGAGAAAAAAAAAAAAGGCTAAGGGATAACAGTGTGAAGCACAGGAAAACTGTAAGCATATTGCTGTAATGGTTTTTATCCAGAAAGTACATGATAATAACTAAAAATCAATCAGAAACTGTATAAAAGGGAAGATAAAGCAAGGAATTGCTTTATAGGAGTAGGAGGCAACAGAAGGGTTTTTGCTGAGTGAGTTCTGGCCAAGTGTTGTACATTGCTGTGAACATACCGTGCCCCTTCTGCCTCCCGGCCCCTGTGTTTTTGGAGGGTGTTGCAACATATATTGAGACATTACAGGCTTGGGGAAGCTTATACATCAAATAGATGCTAAGAAGTGCAGTCTGGGAAAGGACTGAACTCCACCCACTCCCTTGTAATGAATGTATAGTAAAATCACTGACATCAGATTCTTAAATTGGAATATCGTGGAGCCATACTTACTTGTGACAAATTTTCTTTCTTTTTTTTTTTTTTTTGTTGCAGATATGACCCTAATGTGAAAAGAAGAAGATGAATTGTGACCTGAACTCACAGCGATTCTGTAGCAAAATGTGCTTTCTACTCTAATTGAAAATTAATTAGCTTTTTGTACATCGTCACTTTTGTCTTAAGGTCAAAGTTTTTGAAGACTTAATAAGCAAGACAAAGAAGTTACACCAAACTTTAAATTCGTGCCTGAGTAGACAAGAAATATTAAATATGAATAAGTGTATTAATTTAATAAGCTCCAGCTTCTTCCTGTTTTTGAAGTTGTGACATCAAGTTATTTCTAGCTAGCCACTGATATTTTGTGATGGCAGGTATTGAAGCAAATGCTAGTTTTAAAAAATGAGGTTTGCTGCCCCATTATCAGTCTTCAGATCATCAATATTTGTTTGAACAGCCTACAGACAGACTAGAAACAGTCTTATAAACTCAGGAAAATTTGATAGCAGCAATGAGCAGTTTAATTTTTTTTGTTTGCTTCTTTGAGAAGGGAGAGAGGCAGGTACAGTTTCTTTTTCTGCCTGTTTCCTTTCCCTTGCAAATAGGAAAGAACTGTGTTTGAAAACTGCTGTTTGAGAACAATTTGTATAAGGAAAACCTAAAAGCTACATGATCATCGGCTTATGAGAGTGCATGTACTTTGCTACAGCATTACTTGAAAATCAGCCTTGTTCATTCCTCAGAAGTGTAAATTTGTGGGTTGTTTTAATTTGCAATAGGATTAGAGACAGAGGGGAGAAGACTAGATTTGATGGTTTCCAGGAGTCCAGTGAGGAGAAAAGAAAAAAAAAAAACCACAATAAAAGTTTGTAGTTAAAGGGGTTGGATGTGTGTGTCCTGTTCTGGCAGATACATGCAGGGTGCTGCCCCTTTAAAGGGGCACAGCCGGTTGTTCCACTTTCTCAGCTACTCAAGACTTTTTCTTTTCCATTAAATTAATCTTTTACACAGAACATAAATGTGCTTCAGGTTAAGGAGCATGAACCTCTTTGAGCTGACAGTTACTGCTAGCTATTTTCAATAGAGAGCTTAGCTTTACTCAAAGGAATCCTCCATCTCTCTGCCCTTAGGAAACACAGGCAGAGACATGCAAGTACTGTATGGAGTCCCTGATTTTTAGGACTGGATGAGCTCTTCCCCAAATAAAAGAAGAAAAACTTGAAAAATCCAGATCAGGGAGTGGCGGAGAAGGCAAGTGAATGCTGTTGCTGTTGGAAATAATGTTAGTTATCCAGTCGTGAAGACTCAGGCCAAGAGAAACCAAAGGAGCTGGTCTTACAGAGGAAGAACAGGATGGTAATTGAGTTCTTCAGCATGTTTTCAAGGTTACTGTCTTAAGAATCAGGAATCCATTGAGAGACTAATGCGACTAATCATGGTAGCCTTCTCAGTAGATGTTAAGTAGAGCAACTATTAGTCCTCATATTTCAGTGCAGTGAGAAAAGCCTTCAGGACTTGTTGCTTGCTTGTATAAAGTGATGGCATAGATCCATCACATCCTGCCTGTAAGATGGTAGGATCCCCTTGCTTGGGGGAGGAAGAAGTCTAGTTCATGTAATTGAATTTGAGCACCCATTTGCAAAGCTGCTTCCTCTGTCTGGAGCTCAGAACATGCAAGCAAGGTGAGCTAGGCTATTTCAAGCCACTATGTTGTGTTTTGGATTTGAAGACAAGCCTCCTGGTATCTCTGTACGTCAAGAGCAGTTATCCTGAAGTCAGCCCGCTTGGTTACCTGGTCTCAGGTAAAAAAATGTTTTGTCCTCAGAAGAAGTCTTTCCTCAGGTTTTCTTTACACATTCTTGATTGTTTGCTCAGGGATGCCCAAAGCGATACACAAAGTGCAGGACCAATAACTGAACTCAGCAGATAGCCATGAGGGTGTTTGGTATTGTAACTTGCAGGGGCAAATCTTGTCCACCCACCACCTTTAGAGAGACAGTTCTTCAGCTGCGTATTTGCTGGAGGAGTTGTACTGAGTGCTGTTCGTAGCACCCTCAAGGTGAGTTTTCTGATCTCAAAATCTCCCATGTGTTTGTGTTGAATACCCCCATGTCCAACACACCAGAGTTGGTGCAGACTGCTGAGCATGACCTTTTTATGGTTGGTTGTAAATTCAAGCAAATAGTTTAGATAGCAGAGTAGCAATAGAGAAGATCCTTCAGAAAGTTCAGAAAGGTTGTGTTTACTGTTGTAAAAGAATCAGCAACAAAAAACATTACACCTGAGAAACTAAAAAGGTAAAATGCACCATGGACCTTACATGAGAAAGTAAAAGCTAAGTCTTTTGCTACTGAACTGCAGCTCAAGCAGCAGCCGCAGGCACAGCTGAGACCTCTCATCTATTCACATTCAGATCCAGTTTTCCAGACAGCTGATTTAGCAGCCTTGCTTCTGATTTCAGTTTAGTGTCACAGGACCCACCATGACTGGGTGGGCACCCAAAGATAGGCATTTGGAGGGTTCCTCATAAGCTTTGAGGTGCCTTCTCTGTGTCAGCGTGCCTAACAATACCGGTTTCTTTGCACTCTTTCAGAGGATGCTGTGAAACTGTACTTGTGTACTGGGAAAGCAGTTGTGGCAATACTTATTACCTTGCTTCTTCCACTGTGTTAGAAATTATTGCTGCTGCCTTGTGGCTGCTCTTCTCTCCTTGGAGAGATTTGCACTTGCACCCATTCCCTGCATGGTATCTGTATACAGAGTGACTTTCCCTGAATGCGAGGCATTTACTGAGCATGTTGCAGTTCGGAACTGCTGCATGCTTTGTTTTCATACTGCATGGCATCTGCCCTGTGGTCCCAACATTGAGCTCACTAGTTATCTCAGAGAAGCTGAGAGGGTTGTCTTTTCCTTTGGAAGACTTTTTGAAGCTCACTAACTCAGACTAAGCTTTCCTCTCATCTGCTTCAAACCACAAGCTGCAGGTATGCCCACATTTGACAAAACACCGCTGCTTATACCAGAATACATCTAAGGATAACCTTTATCTGCAGAGCCTGTTGAATTTTCGTGCATGCATGTGCGTGTAACAAACACTGAGCATTTCTGGAGATAGTACCATCTGCATTCACACTGCTCACAGGAAGGAGATGCACACAGTATACAAACTAAATATACTCTTTATTAGCAAGGCTTTTAAAGTACAGTTTTGCATCCAGCAGTGCCACTGAGCATGGTTTCAAGCAGGCTGAATTACCTCATGCAGCGCTGGAGCAGAGGCTGGGTGCTGCAGCTGCAGGAAGAGCATGCCTGACTTTCAGGGTCCCTCAGCAGTTCCTTCTGACTTCCTGCCTTTCCCACATCAGCTGGGGAGCCCACTGCCTCCTTTCACAGGGCTACCAAGGCGTTTTCCCTTGCGCTGTTGAAGTTTGTGGTGAGTTTCTGTCCACCCCTCTCTCTCCTACCCTTACTCCCTGTCTTCTCTCAGGGCTGGTGATGGCAGGGTGACTTCTCATGTGTCACTGCACAAACTCCTACCACCTGAAGATGTGTTTGGTGTCAGCTTTGGTTTCCTCTGTCCGCTGCCCTCCATTCCTGAATCTGAGGCTGTTTCACATCTCATATCGAACTTTGGTTCACAGCTGAAATACCAGTTGAAGTCAGTGCTGAGGCCTACCTCCACCCCCCACCTAGCTCTCCCAACATCAGTCCTTTCTGTACAGAAAGTTCTTAGTCTTTCCCTCATCACTTTCCCTCCCATACAACTTGCTCTTCCCTTGCTCTATTCATTTTCTTGAATGTGCCCAGTCACGTCCAGTGTTTGAATCACAAATTGGCTACTCCTGACTGCACTCTGCTTGTTCTGGTATCTTCAAACCAAAACCAAACATAGCAAAACCTATATTGCTTTTCCTACTGTTATATTCCTCACTCCTCCTCTTACAGCTTTTTTGATGACCAAAGTAAGCGATTTTTTGCCTACCATTTTCATATTTCCCCAGCCAGCAACACTCTGACACTTGCTTTAGCATTCTGCTTGCATCATTCTGCCCCAGCTTTTACTCTTAGAATTTCTCTCAAGCATTAGCTACAGTACCAGATCTATACAAAAAAATCTTTTTCCCCTTTCTGAATACTGCAGCACTGTGAACATGTCTGCCTCACCATATATTTTTTTTTTCCCCTTAAGAGTTCCCCACTTCTCCAAACCACAAAAATTGTCTTCAAGGTGAAACTGATCTAATATTCCTTTAGCCTTTCATCTGTCATCAGTTTTCACATATGAAGATAAAACAAGCATTGCATGCAAGCCTTGGGTAGGTTTATCACCCCATCAAAGCTGAGGTTCTGCTCACAGCTCAGAAGAATTATTTCAGCTGACAGCAGATACTCTCTACAAGTTATGTTTACATTAAACTTCAAAAAAAAAAAGGTATGACCCAAGCATACTTCAGCAGGAACAGTGAAGCATGACACACTGAAATGTTTACTTACTACCTCAAGCTCCAGCTGTATCATGTGTGGGCAAAACACGTGTGGGTTGGTGAATATAAGCCTTTAGCTCGTTTAATACAGGAACTCTACAGCCAGAATACCGGAACTAACAGTAATGAGCAATACCAGATGTAAGGGGGCAGGATCAGTTCTCAAAAAGGCGCATTTTGTGTTCACACAGCTGGGCCTAGAACAAGAACTTGAACCATTTCCCTCTGCTCAGAGCATCCCCCAGAAGTCTGGTAGATCTTTCATCTCCTTGTCTCTAGCTTTAGATTTGTGGGCAACCTTTTTCTTTATACAGCTTGTTAAAAAGATCCTAAAAATGCCAGGATTTCATAATATTTCATGATCAGATAACAAGCCTGGTTGTTCATCGTCTTTAAGCTGGCATGCAAGTCTGCAGAGGGCATCCAGGAGCAAAGCTGAATTTTAGATTATTGAAGCATCCACTGTAGGCAATGCAGGCTGATGCATGCACATTGCCAGTGATCTCATAATGAAGAAATGAATAAAATGCAAATTTGATTAATATCCAGAACAAGTTGTTTCAAACGATAAGAGCTAAGAATATAAAATATATGTTTCCTAGTTTCCTATGTTTATAACATAGGAAGTTGGGCTTAATATGCCCTTTAAGTAAGGAATTATCACTGTTAGAAAGTCACCTAGCATGTAGACAGGTGGAATGTGAAGTCAAGGCAGCAAGCCTCCTTGAGCCAAAGTGTTTCAGTGTGCACTGACAAAGCCATCTCTGGAAGAGTACTTAGCCTCACTGTAACTGCTGTATTATACCGTGACACTTCCCTCTCCCTCCTCTTCCTTACACCAAATTTGTGATCTCACACTTCCTAGTGCGATTCAAGCTTTGCGAATGGGCAGCACTCAGACACCTCAGGAATGTACCATATTCCCCAAAAGACAGCACTGTCTTTCAGAAAAAGAGCTGTTTATAATGCAGTATCCAGCTCGGTCACCCTAGTGTCACCAAGGCCTTCCTTTGTCAAAGGAATTTCAGCTTCCATTGTTTCTGCCAAACAGAACAGGCAGTATGGTAACTTCAAACAAAGCATGCATTTTCTTTCAGCTTGGGCAAGGAGAAGCAGGGGAAGTGAGTATCCAAAAAGCTCTTTTATCAGTTGAGCTTCTGTGCTCCCATTTTGATCCCACCCTAGCAAATTAATCCACACTGATAACATCATAGCCAGATGATTCTAAAATACTAGCTAAATGAAAATATCCATATAAACCTTTTAGAGGATGGGAGACCAACAGCCTGTAAAAACTGGCAATCATTTTGGCATCTATAGGTTAACATTGCTTGGATTCTTTAATGCTTTCCTCTGTCGTTCCTTACTGGTCATTGTTAGTAGCGAGGACTCAGAAGTTCGCAGATTTCACACTCTGCCTCTCAAGAGCAGTTTGCCTAAAAACAGGTTTTCGTGAGGTAAATTCCTTTTCCCTCCTTCAGCTGGCTGTGCAAGCCAGGCCTGCTTCAAAGCTGGAAGAAATTAAATCCAGTGCTCCAATTTTCTGTCTCTCACCTTCTTCCTAGTTCTCAAGCTGCAAGAGAAAGGCTACAACCACCTCCTTCTACAGAACTGGTATTTTTCATTAGGCAACCATCACACTGAAATTAATCACTGACAAGGTACCTGCACAACAGGCCAGAAGGTAAACACTGCATACCCCAGTAACTCCTGTACTGCTGAGGACTAGGGACCCACAGCTGCAGGATGCTCTCTGATGTCCTTTACTGGGTGTATAGGTCCTGTTTCTGGAGCCCATACATCTGGGCGCTATGCTCTCCACACATTCACTGGCAAACTGCTGCTAGCTCCAGGCAGTGCATTCTCTTCAGAGACAGCCTGATGGTATTGTCACTATTCTGTGAATTACTTGCAGAAAGTATTTCTGCACTTACCAGGGTAAAATGAAGCCACTCTCTTCTGGCAAATGTTTTAAGCAGCAGTCAATAAATCAGCTACTGGAAGCCAAGAACTCTGTGCCATTTGTTACCACTCCGTTAGGTGCCTGCATTAAGAACTGTCTACTGTTAAGTAATCTCAAACTACACAGACTGTTAGGGAAATCTACTATGACACATCCAGTTCAACACAGCTGGATGCTAAAGAATTAGCAATAACTTAGGAAATGCATTCAGCATTACGAACCAAAACAACTACAAAAGACATACTCCCACTAGCCTCTTAGAAGATACAGTACAGTTATTGTACCTTTATAAATACTGTAAGTCCAAATAAAATTCCTTTAGCTAAGGGTTATATTCCTCCTGTGTATCAGCAATAAAGCTCAAGTAATAAGCAACCTTTTTTTAATGCACAATATGTGAAAGCTTATCTTTCTCACTGAAAGGAGAGCTGAAGGAAGAAAAGTTTCCCTTTTGGGAACTCAAAGAAATTTAAATATATATAGAATGTACATATATTTGAAATCCAAAAAACAGTGTTTCCCCAAAAGACAACTTCAGCACTAACATCTAATCCACAATGAATGCAGCAAGTGTGATACCACACTTTAGGTAAAGCTGTCCTAAGGTAAAGCTATCCTAACTGAATTCACCTTTGCATCTTACTCTCACAGCATACCCAAGAGGAGAGAAATGGAACTCTCTCCCAGAAATGCAGATGTCAGAAAGTCTAGCTGCCACTTTAAAATCAGCAGTTCCTAGAAGAAATAGGACCACTCTTTACAACAGCTTCAGTTGAAGGTATTTTTCATACTGCCTAATAAGCATGACCACTGAGAAAATTCCTCAGCCCAACCCCTGGGTCTCATGAATTTTCATCTCAGAGATGCTGAGAGGACTGACAAGAAGAGGAAAGCAGCTAGGGCTCTAGGTGCTGTGATGCTGCTATGAAAGATACCTGTGCAATGAACAGAACAAAAATATCTGGCCACATTGGTCTCACAATAAGCGCAGCCCTGAGGCTAGAGATTTGGCTGTTCGGACTTTTGATCCTTTCTGCAAAGTGTTTAATTGTTTCTTTTGTTCTGTTGCCATTTTATTTCATGTGATAAAGGGAAGTACTCTAAGGTGCTGCCATATGCTGAATTTGGACTTGTATACAAAACTGAAGGGATTTAATCACAGTGCAGATATATTCTCAACATATTGCCGTAAGGTTCTATAATCAAGTATTTAGCAGTTCCATAATCAAGTTTCAGTTCTATGATCTACTATCTGTAATCTAGCACTTGCAACACTGATTCTCATTTAAAATGATTAGGTATCACGGGTTTAGGCTAGATTTATAAATACACAGTTTCTGCTAAAGAAGGATAATTATAGAATCTCAATTCAGCTATGAACAAAATAAGCCTACAATAATTAAAGCCAGCTCAAATATCAGTATAAAAAAATACCCTAACTTCTGAAAA
Source organism: Alectura lathami (assembly GCA_013399715.1). Taxonomy (NCBI): domain Eukaryota; kingdom Metazoa; phylum Chordata; class Aves; order Galliformes; family Megapodiidae; genus Alectura; species Alectura lathami. Next base: position 10,397 of record VXAV01001235.1, read on the forward strand.
CACATGGTTGAATTCAACCATGTAGGCAACAAAGAAAATATAGGCAAGGCATACTTCATATTTATGCAACTGTCTCTACAATTTATCAGTAGTAGCATCCCCTCATAAACAATTACGGGCTTCCACTGAAAAAAAAAAAAAAAATCATTCTAATCCTTGCATACTTTGCCTTTTCAACTTTAACTTCTGTGTCCAAGGTCTGATCACCTTACTCAGACACAAAGGCTGGCAGTAGCCACAGAACCCAGTAATTCTGTTGGCACAGAAGACAGGCATTTGTTCCATATGGGTATCTACAGCTTGGAAAAGCGAGCTGAGATACCAGCAAGGACTAGTAGTTCCATTCTAAGCCTGAACTTTATTTTCTTTTTAAAATGTACTCAAGTTCTAATATGGCATTTTCAGTCATGCAAATACAATACCATAAATGAACATGACATTCTTCAACACAATAAAGCTCAAAAGAAAAGTTAAACTAAACATTTATTCTATAACACTGGGCCTGTTTGGTAATGAACTGAAACCAAGCACTTAATCTGAGAGTTCCGGAGTAACAGTATTCTAACTAGCTGTTGCTTACCACTATAGTCAACAAACCTAGTGTGTTTACAACAATAAAAATCCAGCAGATGAAATCCAGGCCTTACATTGTGGAGCAGAAAAGTGAAACTGCAGAGGTAGGTTCATGTTAAATCTGTGTACTTTATAGCAAGCTGTAAGACTTCATACAAAGGTTTTTTTTAAACTGGCAAGATATAATCCTTCTTCAGGATATTTCAAAAAACAACTGCAGACTAAAGCAGTTATAGTATTACATGCTGATCTAGGAGAAAATGAAAAATAACCAAAACTTGGCCAAATGGGAGATACTACTATCACCCACCTTCATCACTCAAGTGATCCCATTCAGTCTTCCTGAGTTAGGAGGCAAAAAACAGAAAAACTCTCTCATGTACTTAAACTTTTCCAGTAGTACACTAAACACCCATTGTATTGACACTGTAGTAAGAGCACTTACATCAGTACTTTATTGTTTATGTTGATGAGTATTCTCAGAATGTACACATCACTGCAGGGGAACATCTCATGGCAGTCTTTCGCCACTCACCAAAATCTAGGCATTGCATGAAGAAAAAAACATTAATGGATTGTCAAATCATGCACTAAAGATTAAAGGGGAATGCCTGTTCTTTAATTCCAATTACAAAGTAGGATCATTTGCAACTGTTGACCAATACTTCTCTGCTTACAGAAATCCTTCCTATAGTAAAGACCATTTGACTAAGCGCTCATTTCAAGCGTTGCCGTATTAGTGTGGCAAACAAAATCCTTGCTTTGAACAGAAGGCTCCAAATTTGCTTTGGGACCAAGAATCACTTTGTACTGAGGACCCTCTGCTTTTAGAAGTGAACTTAATTTCAGATAAGAATATTTTGTCAAGTTCAACACTACAGGATAAACCCACCCTGGCATGCATTGCTTTTCCCAGAGGAAGTCTGCTCTTTCACTGAGCAAAAGGTGACAGGCAGGTCAGTAAGGGTTAATCTCATTTTCTGTTCCTCTGGAAGCAATTCCAGTGGAGCAGAGATCAGTTGTAATAGCAGACCAAGCTTTTGTATTTTGAAAAGGAAGTATTATGGTATCAGCATCCTTCACCAAACAATACAAGCACAGGTTACTTGTATACAGAAGTGTGACTGCTAACAACTTTGGCTGTAAGCGTTCGGTTAGACTACGTCTAGATCCGTACGTGCAAGTTTCCAACACCTTACTTAAGGTACCCCATCACCTCCTCCATCCCCGCTTTCAATCAATTCGTGTTTTTTCTTTTGTCTTATTGCCAAACATCGTGCAATGCCCAACGCGCCTCCTTTTAAAAACCGTACAAAGTTGTCTCCAACCAGAGGACCTAAAGCAAAGAGGTTCGCTTCTTTAGTGCATTCATAAGTGTATGGATCTATCTCAATAGGATTCCCCTTGCATGTGATGGGCTGATTTAAGTGATGACCTATGCTATGTCCTTGGTCCTTTAGAAAGAAGAGATTTGGGTGAGAACCTATCAGAACTAAGGCTACAGAAAACTTCAAAATTTTCTTCAGTCCAGAGGCACTCTGAAGAACACATTTCATCTCAGGCTTGAAGGAAAGTACGTTGTGTTCAGGGAAACTCGTGTAAGCAGAATGCAGGTTAGAGTCCACAGTATGTGACTGAGTACACATCATATGGTAGACCTTGTGGTACTCAGGGTAAAGTTTTTTAGGTAGCTGTTTGAAAATCAGGCTCGTATCGGTAACTCTTCGACGAAACACGTGGATGACTGGAATGTTGTTGTTGTAGGCACACAGCACTGCATCAGCTGCTGTAAGTCCGGCACCCACTATCAGTACAGGGTCTGCTTTCCCACGTAGCTTTCCTTTGCTTATCGCAGCTCCAAAGTCAGACATGGAATGAAGCACGAAAGGGAAGTCCTCTCCTTCAACCTGTAGTCGCCCGGGAGAATCAAAGGTTCCAGTGGCAAGAGCCACATTCTCAGCAAAGAGGCAGAAGGGCACGTGAGAACCATCTGTCGCGCGCTGGTATCCTCTGACTTCCCAGTTGCGCTTAACCAGTGACTTCTGTCCATCTTCCATTTCCAAATGTTGTGTTGAAATGTTTTCATTCAGTTGACTTCTATCTTCATCGTCCTTTCCTCGGTAAAGTCTGGATACTGATGTGATGTAAACATTGTCTCTGAAATTCTTTTGGAGGCCCATGACTTTAACATAGTGTTTATAGTAACGAGCTATTTCCTCTGGCATTACTCGGTCACTCTTTGTATTTCTGAAACAAAATTGAATGGTTCCAGTTAATATTAAGACCGTACCAGTAGTTTCTGCCACATGACAGTCAGATTTAAGAGGACTGAATCTGCTCCGTGTAACTAACATGGAGTTCAATATATTTTAACTTCTCAGTTAATTTGCTCTTGACTCCTGATATCAAAGACAAGCTTTTTTTTTTTTTTTTTTGTAGAATCAAAGCTTTACATTGTGCAGTACTAAATTAAGCATAAAAACTGCAGTATCACAGTAGGTCTACATGGGAGTGTTTTACAAAACCAGTTGGACATCATGACCATCTACAATACAATACTGGCTACAATAGCACTTGATGAGATCACCACTTAAGGTAAATAATACCATAATTGGTAAAAGACAACTCTGAAACTCTAGGTTTGGCATATTACTTGCAAAGTATTATAAAGAAAAGGGATTGACTCAAAAGACCTCTCCCTTGATTCCACAAGTTCATTAAGTAGCTCTGTAACAGAGAATCAAGTCCCACAGGAATGAAAAAGCAAGTACCACACAGAACCTTAGTACACATTTGAATAGGATTCCCATGTCCAGATGTCCAATAAAAAGCATTTGTGCACTGGAATCCTGATACTACAAACAATCAGGTTTGACTTATTTATAAAAAGTTTAAGCTGAATGAATAATTGTTTTGAAAAGTTGAATTTGCTTCTTTAGTAGCAAGCTCTAGGAAGAAGCCAAAAGAAACAGCAGCGAACATCAGAGTCACCACTGAATGAAGCTTAGAAGCATGTGTACAAGAGATTGGGCTGCTTATTTTCAAAGATTAACAAGACAGTGTATGTTACACTATATAGGTTACTACTCTGAAAACCCTGGTGGCTTATTTATTGGAGAGGATGAATGTCAGTGTGACACCTGTTACAAGGAAACTATTTCACATGGCTACTAGCTTTAATTATCATCAATACTTTTAAATATGCTTGTTTAATTGTAGGATAACAGCTCAGCATTTCTTTTTATAGTATTGTTGAACATAATAATATAAACAAATTAGCTTCAGATAATAAGCAGCTTATAGGATTTGAGTTAATGACAGTAATCTTGCCTCCTTATCTAAGAAAGCGATTAAAGAACAAAGGTATGGTTTCCTCGCTCTAAGCGTTGTTCTGAAATGAGTAACAGCCTGCACTCAAAGACATACACCCAAGCAATTCTTCTACTTCTTTTGCCATAACTGGCAAAACAGCTTCCTTCAGTTCTGCTAGAACAAAGGCAGGAAAATTTAAATTTAAGAAAAGCCATATGTAGGGTGCATCTGCTGACACAGATGTTTGTGGACTAATTGCAGCCATGAAGGAAAGACCATGAGATTGTACAAGACAGCAACTTTTCTTTAAAATGTTTTCCAAGGAACTTACTACAGGAAAATAACACTGAAGTAATAAATTATTCTCTTAAAATTACAGTTCATAGATGGTAACATTTCTGATACACAGCTTTGTCTGTAAAGCAAATACTGAAATATACTGACTTCCTGAATTACCAGAAAGCCAGTATGCACAGCAACTTAAGTGCCATCCACGTTGAAAGAGGAACTTCTGGTACTTCCGTAGGTTTTAAGTGATGCAACAGCAGTTATTTGAGAAACGTTAAAACACACCACTGCTAGCATGTATGCTTTTGATGCACTCAGAGCCATTATTCTGGCCAACCATTGTCAATTTTCTTCCATCAGAGTACATACAGCAAAATCATTTCTAGTGCCATCAGGCAATTTAATAAACAAAACAAGAAGCTTTCCTGTAAAGAATGAAGGCTGAGTGTTTACCAGTTCCTAAAATAGGTATCTGGATTCTTACAGCAATGGTGTGTTTTCCAAACACATTATGCAGCATCTTACCTGCGCTTGCTAGCTGCCCACTCCTTGAAGCTGAGTCCAGGCAGCTCCATCCAGTCTCCAAAACTAATTGTGAGCATAGAGCCTTCCATGGACTATGGTGGAAAAACAACAAGATGCATGACCAGATACATTTCACATAGGTACTTTTATGTAAAACAAAGTTCTTGTTGTTCTCACTTAGACCAATAAAATATCAAAATATAACATAATACCAGGACATTACATGAAGTCTTGATGAAATATTTTTGCGTTACAGTTAGATACTACTTTAATGAGCAACAATGTATGTGACAATAAATCCCAAGGTGAAGACAGAACAAGCAAATGGGAAAAATAAAAGCAAGCTATTTCTAAATAATGTTGTTTAAAACAAGAAAAGCATTAAAGCAACAGGATTTGACCACATTAAGACTTAATATTTTGTACAGCAGCACCTTGAAACAATGTGAGCAAAGTCAGAGAATACTCTTCATTATAATCAAATTTAAACTACTAAAAAACACAAGAAAGCAGTTATGGCCACAATTCCAGAAGTTAAGACCAACATTTTCATCCATCAGTCCTTAACATACTTGACCTTTGATGACTGAAATCGCAGTTGCCATTATTACCATCTAAAACAACCCCAACTACTGAACTATCAAGTTATCATATGTGATATGAAATGTTTACTCACATGCCAAGCCCCGCCAGGTGGTCCTTTCCCAAGCACTATATGGGGAATATAATGATGTTGTTCTAGCTTCCAGTGCAGAACTGGTGGGTAGTTGAACCCGAAGTCAGCGTCAGGGTGAAGCAGAGTATCAAAAAGCACTGCAACTGGGTTTGAAGAGCGTCCTTCAAGGCCTTCAGACAGGTACTCTAGATCCTGAAGTATGAAAGTTAGTTTTATGTTTATGTAACTTTTACTGTTCGGACACACACGTTGAATTTAATATACAGAAAGCACAAGTAGTTGAAGTTGCATTTTATGTAGAGATAAGTAATGTAGAAATGCAACTGAAACAGTTTAGAAATAACTGCCATGGTTATATCCATCAATAATGGACTGGCTTAGCAGAGTTGCTAGTATTTCTAGGAGTTTAACTTGAAGGATGCCTATTTGAAGTTTGTTATCAGCATGTGGTGTTTGATCTTTAACAACAGCACCCAAGCATTCTAGGGCATGAAAGCTGGAATGCCTGCACCAGCTACTCACTGACCAGGTGGTGCTTTAGACACTTCTGGCGAGTAACAAGGGCACAACAAAGGGCAGACTGTAAAACCAAAGAACCACGAACAAAAAGTTCTCAAGAACTACAAAAACACCACAAACAGAGCAGCCTTGGGATCATGAGTTGATTCCATTTAAATCAATAGAAGAACATTATTAATGCATTAGGAATGTGATCAGCTAAAAATCTGCATGATTTTTTCTGCCATCTGCATTTTTGTTTTTAATGACAAGCAGTTCTTAGACTGCACCATTTTTCCTCTGAAGTACCCTATATATAATTTGTTAATAAGCCACTGAAGAAGGTATATACTGCTCTTTATTTCACAGAGAAGGAAAGCAGAGGCTGAGAGGTAAAGCTTGCTGGTTGCGGCCGCACGGCTACTGAGCTGTACTGTGGTCTAATTCTCTGTGGAGTGAGAACCTTAAGCCCTTTTTTGTCTTTGGCACTCCTTATGTAAGTTACAAAAGCATTTTGAATAGGATCATTAAACACTATGTTTCATAGAATCATAGAATGGCTTGGGTTGGAAGGGACCTCAGAGATCATCTAGTTCCAACCCCCCTGCCGTGGACAGGGCTGCCAGCCACTAGCTCACTAGATCAAACTGCCCAGGAACCCATCCAGCCTGGCCTTGAACACAGCCAGGGATGGGGCAGCCACAGCTTCTCTGGGCAGCCTGTGCCAGCGCCTCACCACTCTCTCAGGGAATTTCTTCCTGATGCCCAACCTAAACCTCCCCTCTTTCAGTTTTAGTCCATTCCCCCTTGTCCTACCATTATCCACCCATGTAAAAAGTCGGTCCCCCTCCTGTCTGTAAGCTCCTTTCAAGTATTGGAAGGCTGCAATGAGGTCTTCCCGGAGCCTTCTCTTTTCCAAGCCAAACAGTCCCTGCTCCCTCAACCTTTCCTCATAGGAGAGGTGCTCCAGCCCTCTGATCATTTTGGTGGCCCTCCTCTGGACCCGCTCCAACAGCTCCACATCCCCTCTGTACTGGGGGCCCCAGGCCTGGACACAGCACTCCAGGTGAGGCCTCACAAGGGCAGAGTAGAGGGGGACGATCACCTCCCTCTCCCTGCTGGCCACCCCTCTCTTGATGCAGCCCAGGATGCCGCTAGCCTTCCTGGCATTGGCCTTCCTAATGTAGCCTGTAGTAGGAAAAGAGCTGGACAAGACTGCAACACAAGCTTACTTGATCAACAATGGAAAGATGTCGAGCTTCTTCTAATTTTGTATGTAGAATGGGGTTTGGATGTACAGCTTCAGGAGACAAATATGGCCTGTATCCAGACAGTAGGTACGAAAGACAAATTCCTGAAGGTCCATTTCCTATTAAAGAAAGAAATAACTCCTTTAGAAACTTTAGGCTTTTGTTTGTTTGTTTTACCAAGTCATTAAATAAGCAAAACCAGAACTACAGTGAAGTGATATAATGCAATGCCATCCTGATTCAAAGCAGTTCATCTTCACAGTAAAATAAAGCCTGCCACAGAACTGCCTACAAATCAGCCAAAGCACAATCATTTTCAGGTAAAAAAAAAAAAAAAAAAAGTATGTTTGACTGTTTGCACTATGAAACACAACATACATAAAATGGATTTTGTGTTCCAGTACATCAGGTTCACTGTTCTTGTGAGAATGATCTGATGGATAAGATTTGCTCTATTTGTCAATCAGAGCAGTACCTGAGTATTGTCATCTTACAACTCTGTGTTCCCACATACACTAGGTGCTGTAAAACACACATACAACCTGGAGTATATGCCCTTTAGGTCTGATAAAAGGAGGAAAAAAGACCAGCAGAAAGCTGAAGATGGTGCAAGACAGAATGAGGCACTATACACGCAGCATAACAAGGTAGAACATGAGTGAAGACACAGATCTGTGGTGAAGTACATGAAACATTTCAAAACACTCAGCATTATGCTTAACAGTAACAATATTGATTCAAACATCTTTCTTTTACAGCTTTCTGTAATTCATTTATGAGAATTAATGAACCAAGTAGGGGATCGCAATAACATGCAAGTACAGAGGTAATGTTAATGCTGCCAAGTCAACCATCAAAATATAGGGAAAAATAAGGTCAGAACAGTATGTGCAATTCTACAGAATGTAAGCACGTGACTATGTGCAGTTACTTCTATAGCTCCTCTTCCTCATTAACTGGATGAAAAGCAGCGTTCTCCTAATGAGGCATCATTCTGAAGTTTCTGTTTTCCATCTGGAGTCTCACACATGGTATTTAGCACACACTATTCAAACTCTGGGCTAAAGTTGCCAATCTGTTCATGGTTCCACATAGCACTCGCTGTTAGGATGTTAGTTCTTACTTCCTGTCATTTCAACTCCTTATCTCAACAGCTCACCCTCTGCTTCCCGCTCCCCATCATCTTCACACACAGTATTTCTACCTTCTGTTTCCAACCCCACTTCTCCAATGCCTGTCCCCTCTTCCCGCTTTCCTGATTTCTCAGCCCCCAGATTTGCCAACAAGTTTGCTCAGACTTTGTTCCCCTGCTCATTCACACTTTTTCCCCTTGTCCACCAAGCTACACTCACTCTGGTCCCAAGCAGCAGGATATCCCATGCTTTACTGCAGTGCTGTGTAAGTGGAGTGCTACAGCCGCTGTCCACAAGAGAGCAGGCTCACTACAGCTGAAGTCACAGACTGATACTTCTAGTAACTCTTAAATAAGCATGTTTGTTTTCCCCCAAAATGCCTAGAACCTGAACAAATGTGAGGCTGTACTGTTATGTACGTAAATTTAAAGCAAGTAACCAACTTCAACCATCACTGCAGAGCCCTGCTACTTGGATGAAAATTTAAAACTACCTTGTGTTCACATGATAACAATCAAAACTAGCACACATGACAAAGCACAGAACATCCTCTAGATTTAGAGCTCTAACAGGAAATTTTGCAATTCCAACTCAAACAGAATTCACCTGTTTCTTCCCCTTTTCTTAAGCAAAACAATCCAGTACAGAAGTTACTTAATATTACCCAAGTACTCTTTACAGAGCTACAGTACACTACACAGCACATGCTTTAAGAACCAGATCTTAAATTGGACATCCTACAGGGGAGAAATGGAATGGAGAAGCAAAAGACAGGGCAATAGAAGACACTGCTCCATCACGAAGTTACTTATTACATGTATGCCATTTCTGCCTTCTAATTATTACGTAGTGCACTGAGAAGATAGTGCTAGGAAGCTCAAAGAAAGAACATTCAACTCCAGCTATACAGGAACAGCACACAGGATTGAACCAGGAGAATGTCTGTGCACACACGTACAAGGGGACAACAACTCTGTTCTTCCACTCCAATATGAAGATGAATTTATACCCCTTCTAAGGCTCCTAAGGCTCCTTCTCCAATGGAGATCAACCTGCCAAATTTCTCAAAGGTATCTGCGAAATAGCATTTGGATAACTTTTTTTTTTTTTTCCAAACAGAAATAGTCAAAGCAGCTGTGTTTGGTATCAGCACAAGGAAGGCATTCTAGACAAAATAAGTACTGAGCACAGGTATTTGCATAACGCACATTTGCAAAACTAAACAGTGAAAACTGAGTCATCACCCATATGCCAAACTTATACCAAGGTTGATGAAATGCCAGGAAACTGCTGCTCTTCAACTCTGATGCAGAACTTAGCAAGTGATTCATGTCTGTCACATCCACGTAAATGCATTCCACGAGCACTATTTTAAGCCACCACGAAGAGAGCTTTGAGAACGTGCACTGTACAAACACCAGCCTTCCAGAGTTGCTGAGATTTACTGTGAGCACATTACGTTGAAGCATCATTCTCTGGAATCTGTTAGTTTGCAGGTACAAGCAAAGCTTTTGTTTCACTGTAGTCCCAACAGCTTTGGACCAGATTACTGAAAACCTCCTTTATTTCTGATCTTTTCTTTATCTCTTCATCAAGTCATGGCAGTAAGGAGCTTGTGAACAGCTGCTGCTGAAAAGCCTTGGCCTAATACAAATCACATAGGCACCCTCCATTGTGCTGCGTACCTAGAGAGCCTGCTCCCTCTGCTATCCTGTCATCCAGCAAGATTGTACAAGTACAAGCCTTTAACTATTTAATCAAGACTACAAAGCACTGCTCTCAACTGGTTGAACTGACATGGATTCATTTTGGAAAAGATGGGACAACATTCAGATGTCAGTGACAGATGCAACAGAAAAATGCAATTAATAAGCCAGGTCAGCATCTACCCCATGCACAGCACACATCTTAGGTTATGCTTTTCGCACATCTCTACCAGTGCAGCATGAATAATCTCCATGCAACCTGGTGAAGACACAGTATCATGGTAATCAAGCCCTACGTGATCAACGCTGGAATCAAAACAGTTCTGCTAAGACTCATCTATCTGCTGCCAAATAACACAGCTCAACTTGCCAAGCCACCATTTGAATTCAAATATACTCCTGCAGCAAGACTTTTAATATAATTTGATGGCACTGTTGTTTATCACAATAACTATTTTTCTAATAAGCATTTTTCACTGTAAGGATGTTAAACATTATTTAATTGTAAATGACTTCATACAGCAAGCCTGTACACAAAGACAATGGCAATGATGCAGAATTTTGAAAGAGTTAAAAAAAAAAAAACAAAAAACCTCACCTATTATCACCACAGGCAGAGTAAGTAGAGAGTCCCCAGGCAGAACAGTTTCTTCCAATAAAGGCATTCTTTTAATCTTCCTCCCAAGGCTGTCACCAAAATACTGTGCGAAGGAATTCAAAAGCTGTCCTTCAGTTTCAGGGCTGCTGTAATTTCTAATTAAGAAAGACAGATGGAAGAAAGCTAAAAATGAAACAATTGTATTGGAATTGGAACAGTCTCTTCAAAGATAAGTTGTTTTTGATGCTTTATTTGATGAGCTATAGAATTAACAAAAACAAGACTAAAACAGATATGCTTCATCCAAACTACCAAATTTTTCTCCTCAGCACAGTTTTCTTACCGCAGATTTAAAATCAAAGTCCATTTTCTCCTAGAAAGTCTACAACAGGATAACAAGGGACAGATGGCTCCACAGAAACAGATTTCCAACTCAGTTTACACAAAGCCAAACTCTAACCAACAAGCATTATTTTGATCCACCACACAGAAAAACTCATTTTTCATTATCCTTATCAAAAGAGGAGACCCACACTGCCTAGCCAGTAAGGCCAGCCAGAGACTGAGTGCGCAGCTAAGACCCAACAGCAGCCCTTCACATACCTTCCCCCCTGCTGAGCAGCACAGAAGACTTTACATCAACAAAATTTTTTTCAGGCAGATGTGAGGCTAGAAGTCAGCAGAGATGCAAAAATGGAGACAACTGCCACTCCTATAAACCCCACACTCAGCCTATGCTGTTTTAACCACCGCAAGAATTTCTTTCCACTAAAGGATCTATCAAACAAAGTTAACACAAGGAATTACAACACACCAGCCAGGTCAGCTACTGCGGGACAGACTGTTTGCACCCTGGTCATTTCCTTAGATTTGTCAGCTCTTTCTTTGCAACACTGACCTAAGTTCCTCCCGCAGTTCTTCACACCATGCTTCTATACTATGAAGATTTGTTTTAGATTGTTTGCTGCTTAATTATTTAGTAGCTCTTACTGAAGTCTTTCCCAGTCATGGAAGAAGCAAACACTTCATCTGCTTAGCTTAGAACGCAATGGCAAATTAAAAATCTGTTATTGGCAGTTATTAAGTCTTTGAAATAAAGACAACTCCTCAGTTAAAAATATCCCAATCTACCAACCCAAACAGTTCTATTAAAAAATGCAAAGAAATTAAGAGTACTTACGTCCTCTGAATCTCCACATCTTAAGGACACTCTTAGTATTTCAGGAATTACTCTGTACATGGGACCACGAAGTCCTAGCCACTGACCCACCCCCACGCTGTGCACAACACCCTGCCCAGCTCCCACAGACTGCAGGTGCTGCTGCACCTTCCAAAGCGAAGCTACAGAGGGAGCTGCACCGCGCTGTCACGCAGCCCTGTGACGGTCACTTCTCTGTTAAAAAGGGGGAGCTACTCTGAAGTTGTACTCACTTCTGAAAGCAAGCACTTCACATCTGTATTTTCTGCACTACAGGAGAAAAGTTTGCCAAGTAGTGATTTGACTGAACTACAGCTGCACATTAGCTTGTCACGATAACGGAAGTGCATTAGATACACACTGCGAGTTAAAGTGAGCAGGGAGGATATTTAACTATTGCTTTTTTCCTTTTTAGATAGGTACAGATAGACTACATTACCTCCCAGCCTTCACTCCCAGGTATTAAGGCAATACTATCCTATGCTTTGCAAAACAGGCCGACAGAGTAGGCACGTTTTAGTGCTGTTTTAATACGCCCTCCTTGCTAAATGGAAGATAAACACAAAAGAAACACCTCAAAATCTCTCTTACGGGATACATGTACAGTGCTGCAGACTACAGAAGAGTCTTCAGCAATAAAACCAGCACAGCTCTGCAGCTTTGACAGCTCGCTGCAAACCACCCCCCTGGTCTAGTGCAGCAGCTAATTTCACACAGAAGTGTCTGCATATAACACGCAGTTTCTCAGCTGCTGTGCATATGAAGCAGATGAAGCACTGGTGTCAGGTGCGCGTTCTTGCTTTGTAAGAACATCATACCAAAGCTGGATCCTGACTTAAAAGGGCGGTGGAGTGAGCAGCCCCTAAGCCTTGAACACTGAAAGAGAGCCAGCAAGCACCAGAAGTTTTTGTATTTGTAAGAACTCATGGCTTAGCAGTGGTGGGGCTTTGGTGACAACATCGATGGCTCCAGGGCTAGAGACACAGCACGGCAAGGAGGTGAGCCAGACTCAAGGCCTGGGCTCACACAAACAACCCCAGTTACCTGATTGTCAGACACCTGCATTCTGAACATGTTCTTCCGTTTTGCCTTCTAGTGCTCTTCAGTTAGGTATATTTTCGGTTGATGTGAGAAAAAAAAAAAAAATAAAAAAACCCCACAGCATACACAAACATTCTTTTTGCTTTTAAAAGAATAAACCTTTCATAACAGCTGCCATAATTTACTGCAAGTTATTAATACAAGAGCCTTGCGCAGGGAGTACCTTCAAAACATCCTAGAATCCTCTGCACGCTTTTAGCAATGAATCACCGTGCGGCTAACAGAACGCCTGTTACATAAAAAGAATTAACATTCGGTCCGAAGTTTACACTCCAGGGAGGAAAACCAACCCTCCGGGTCTCCATCCCCAGCGCGATGCCGCCGCCGCCGCAGCAGCAGCAGCACCCCGCGGCAGGGCAC
>VXAV01001235.1:24439-40902 GCA_013399715.1 Alectura lathami
CCGGCCAGTGTTGGCCGGGAATGGCGGGTGGCCACCACGGGTCGGTGCGGGCCGGAGCATGCGGCCGCGGGGCTCGGTGTCTCCGGGCCGGCTCAAATCGGCCGCGGGGAAGCGGGAGCGCAAGGGAAGGTGTGAGGCAGGGAAAGCAGCGGGGTCCTGCTGCCCCGGGGCCTGGTTCTTGACCCGTCCGGCCTTTCGTTATTTGACAGCACAGGATATTTTGGCAGTTGCTGCCGTGGTTTCACGTGGAAATTTAAAAAAGAGATCTTTAATCTCTTCGTGCGGAGCTTTTGAATCGAGCAGCAGCAGGTAGGGCATTTGGAGAAGGAAGTGAATGACCCAATGCCGCAATGCTGACAGCAGTCGCAGTGATTGCACAGCCTCTCATCCTGTCCTGTATTTCTTTCTGTGGCACAGTCAGGTTTCACGTGTAAAATGCACATGTGGGAATCAACGGAACAGGAAGCTAGCCAGATTACAGACTTTGGAGGCACCATTTGGCTAATAGCCGCCTACATACAAATACTTCATGTACTTAATGTTAGCTAACTTTAAATTCTGTTTTTGTTAGCGTAAATATTTTGCAGGTGTGCATGGTTGGGAGAAATCATGTTTTGCTTTTTTTCAAGTCACAGAGCTGCTGAGGTTGGTGGGACCTTGGGACTTACCTTGGTCCAGCCCCTGCTCAGAGCAGGCTCACGTACAGCCTGGGACCTCATCCAGGTGGGTTTTGAAGATCTCCAAAGATGGAGACTCCGCAGCCTTTCTGAGCAACTTCCTTGGGTGCTGACCACCCTCGCAATGAAATGTGTTTTCCTATGTGCCAGTTAAATTTCCTGTATTTTGAGGAAATAGAGAATCTTGGTATAAAATCTCTGTTTAGAAAGTACAAAACATATCCATTTAAACACACCGTTCTTCACAGTGTTTACTTAGTAGTGGATGTCATGCATCTTTATGCCAGAGTTAAGAACCTGAAGCTGCTTCTAGCTTGTCTATTTTTAATTTTGGCCTCAAAAGATTTTAAACAGGGAGTACCCTAAAAAAATACTGTCTTCAGGAGAGTACGTGAAGTGTGTTAACCAGATAACTCATCCTACTTGAAGTTTTTATTGACGTCAACTTCTTCAAAATCAACACATTAAGGACATATGACCTGGACCTGGACAGGCTGGAGAGGTGGGCCCGTGCCAACCTCATGAATTTCAACAAGGCCAAGTGTAAGGTCCTGCACCTGGGTCAGGGCAATCCCAAGCACAAATACAGGTTGGGTGGAGAATGGCTGGAGAGCAGCTCTGAGAAGAAGGGTTTGGGGGTGTCGGTTGATGAAAAACTCAACACGAGCCGACAATGTGTGCTTGCAGCCCAGAAGGCCAACGGCATCCTGGGCTGCATCAAGAGAAGAGTGACCAGCAGGGCGAGGGAGGTGATCCTGCCCCTCTACTCTGCTCTCATGAGCCCCCACCCGGAGTACTGCATCCAGTTCTGGGGACTGCAACACAAGAAGGACATTGAGCTGTTGGAGGGGGTCCAGAGGAGGGCCATGAAGATGATCAGAGGGCTGGAGCACCTGCCCTATGAAGTCAGGCTGAGAGAGTTGGGGTTGTTCAGCCTGGAGAAGAGAAGGCTCCGGGGGGACCTGATAGCGGCCTTCCAGTACCTGAAGGGGGCCTACAGGAGAGCTGGGGAGGGACTCTTCAGAAGGGCATGTAGCGAAAGGACAAAGTAACAGTCATAAACTGGAAGAGGGGAGATTTACGGTAGACATTAGGAAGAAATTCTTTGCTGTGAGGGTGGTGAGACACTGGCACAGGTTGCCCAGAGAGATTGTGGATGCCCCCTCCCTGGAAGTGTTCAAGGCCAGGCTGGATGGGGCTCTGAGCAACCTGGTCTAGTGGGAGGTGTCCCTGCCCATGGCAGGGGGGTTGGAGCTAGGTGATCTTTAAGGTCCCTTCCAACCCAAACCATTCCATGATTCTGTATTGAGCTTTAGGTACCTCACGGCCTTTGGTCAGTGTCCTCTTTGTTTTCTGCCCATCAGCAGATCTGGTTGCCTAGAGTACCATGCAGAACCTCATCTACTGGCACTATTATTAGTTTGTGCCCTTCTCTTTGAGGACATGACCTTGTGTAGAGAAGAAAAACAGCCACACCTGTGTCCATACCTGCAAACAGGATATGTCTTTCCCCAGCACGCTTTTACATTTAAAATGGAAACTGTTTTACTGGACCTTCAGGTTTTAGCACAAAGAAGGTAGATTGGAAAAATGGTATTTTATAAATCCAGCAAAAATGCATGGACCTTCTCTGGATATGGTATTCTGCTCAGACAGTTACAATTAATTACATGATTTTCCGAGAAATATTTTTTTTTCCTCGAATGTCTTAGGGTTTTTTTTTTGTTGTTGTTGTTGTTTTGTGGAGATTTACTTCAAATCCATGTTTTCATCAGGATAAGGTATGTTTTCTTCAGATGTTACTTTGTCATAGTGAAATGAGATTTAACACAAAGGTAGCAACAAGAGAGAGAAGGATAAAACATACCAAACTACAGAAAACATTTCCTCTCATATACAGCCCATAATCACATTTTAACGGGATTTACTTTTCCTGTTCTGCACATTTCTGTTAGCATTCAGGCAGATATTGGGTGTTAGATATATTCGAATTCTTTACATTTGAAGTCATGCTAACCAGTTAGCCAGCTTAAAGTTCCTCTATTTGACCAGCACTCGTTATGTTATTAGATTATCTATAATAATATATCTATATTATCTATAGCAATATTATCTGTAATAATAGATAACTCTGCATTTGTTCAAGAAATATTTTTTAAAGTCAATTGAGTTTAAAAGGTCTTTTCCCCAAATGTTCAGTAAATCATTATCAGCCAATGATATTGAAGGATATGCGGAACATTGCTTTTTGTTAATCACAAGGTTATTTTTAACTTTTTTTTTTTTTTTTTTTTTTTAACAAAATCTTCTTGTTCATCAGTTAAATGTGTTTAATACTGGCTTGATGCTGCAGAATTCCTGAAAATGCTGTGGGCACACAAGATGGAAGCATCAGAGCAGGAGACTGGTGAGTCAATGGAATGTGAGACACATGATGTGGAACAAGAGGCCTTCATCCTCTTCAGCAGAAGCAGCAAGATCATTGAGTGACTGAAGAAGGCAACAAAAGGGTGCCGAACACAACCTGCACGTTGTGACACAGCATGGGAAATGTGAGTAAGATTCCTGTGCCTCCATCCACTGCAACATGAGATTAAAGTATAAATTGAGTAGAAAATAGAGCTGCAAAGCTTCGAGTGTCACTACAGGAGTATGATAAACTCTGTCCTGATAAATAATGCAGTATCGGTGCTGCAGCTTACTCAGGACAGATGTCTCATCGCTAGCAAACCTGTTCTCTGCAACATTAAATGACTGAACAATGTATGAACTGCAAGGGGCATTAAGCTGTAGTGTAGTGAAATTTTTTCTGAGTTGAGCAAGCCTGTGGCACTCAGCCTGAAGTACCAAGTGGTGAAGAAAGGCGTGGAGAGGAGGAAGGCTTCAGGTTATTTGCTCTCAATACTCTTAAGCAAGATGGCAACTAAGAAATCTAGCTGTAAAACAAGTCTCGGTGTGGCCAAGGAAAAAGAATAAAGAGGAGTCTTAATCAAGAAGTTCTGTTGCAGATAGAACAGATCCTGCCAAGAAGCTGAGATACTTGCCAAGACGGACAAAGACAAGACACGGAGCCTAAAGGAGTGGGTCTGTCAGGTTGCTGGGATCCTTTCATAGCCTGATGAATATGTCTTTTAAATGGTTTTCTTCAAAGGTTTCACAGTGCTAATAAAGTAGTACTTGCTTGGAAAATAAAGATGCAGGAAGATCTATGTCAAAGAATTAAGGAATTGACAGGAGGCTCTTTAATGGTTTTTTTTTTTTTAAGAGAGAAATTTGCTTGAATGTCTCACAAGGGGTCAACGTAGTATTCTGGGATGTCAGGATATGAGAATTCTGATGGTGCAAGGTCAAAACTCTCAGCCAGTGGTGGACTACATAGCTGTGACTGCATCATTAGCACATGGAGGAAAATTTTTTAATGCAGCACTGGACTGCTTTGACAGAGGGATAATATCAGATTGGAGGAATCCTGGAAGATCATAGCATAACAGATGGATAGAGCCATACATGATCTCTGGAAAATGGTGCACTTGGAAGAGATTAACCACCTGGAGTCTGCTGGTGATGTCAGTCTTGAGAGCTTATGGATCCAAACCTCCACACCAGCAGTTAATGTCTTATTCTGTGTAATATTGGAAAAAGGTCAATCAAGATCATCTTTTGCAAGAGAGTTCTAAGTAGACATTAGATGGTAGCAAGGCAATTAGTGGTTTTGCTATTTGACTTTAGAAGAAATGGGAGTGTTGCAGAACCTTCTCTGAGTTGCTTGACTGTTAGGCATTTTGGGGACGCCAGTTTCCTAAGGCATGAATGTTTGAAAACCTGCTAGTTGTACTAGGTACTTGTAAAAACCTGGTAAACTGGGAAAAAAATAATCACATTACAAGTACCCAGAGGAAAGGATGAACAGCAATGCAGAGAAGGCACTTCATTGTGGAGGTCGTGCCAGATTTTCCAACTACAGATGGTCCAACTTGGTCAGTCTCGTGTGCAGACCCGAGTGGCAGCTCTTGCCCTGTTCTCACTGCCATAGCTGAAATGCGCAGCGAGCTGCCTGCAGCTGTACCCGATGGTGGAGATGAGCCAGTCCAGGCTACCAAATCACCCACAGGCAGACTCTGCGCTAATTGTGCACAACAATGGGTATCCTTTGTCATCTTTCTGTCTCCAGAGGAGTTTGTCAGTGGTTTTGCCACAGTGGGAAGAAGTACATCTCAGGTACAGTTTAAAGATGATGTTGTTGGGAGAGAGAATAGCCAGCAGGGATTTAGTTACCATTAGGTGAGAGTGGAAGGGACTAGATGGCAGAAGAAAGCTATGGAAAGGAGCAAGTATTATCCAGTGCCTAAAAGACTAGGGAGAAGTGGTAGGGCCAGAACTTACAGGCTGTGGGAACTATAGAAGTTGCTGGTTCAGACAAATGTGTGGAAGTAAACATCTTGCAAGGTGTGCAACAAACTTTATGGCACATCCCTGAGTAAGGCAAAAGGTGGGTATTTAAAATTGCCATCGATTTGTTTGCAAGAATAAGTTTGTGTGAGGGAGAAGATCTGGGTGAGGACGTATCCTATGGCATGTTCGAGACCTGTTCCATACAATTAATCAATTCAGTCCCTGAGGCACCTGTTTCAGCAGTAGAACAAGGGAACCTTTTGGATGGGTTGTATTGCATTTTGGATTTGTGAACTGCTCTGGCGGTAGTATACCAAATTACCAGCTGTAATACAAGTAAGAATAAATATCCTGGGAAGTAAAGATTGTGTCCTGCTGTGTCTTTAATGGATGTGTACATTTAACTAGCTACAATCCTTAATGAATATGAGATTTTATGTACAGAATTTTCTGTTTCTGAGCAAAATTGTTCCCTCTTCTCTGATTGTAATAACACAAAGCCTCTTGATAAAACATGTCTACGGCATTTTGTAAATATAGTTTGGACATTCTGTTTTCTTTTGCAGTTCTACGGTTGTCTACTGTTACATTTGGAAGAGCCTTCTCTGCATCTATAAAAGTAACAAGCATTTATGAAAAGTATTCTTGGAAGGTATGTGAAAGTTATTTTAGATTGCTCTACAAAAGGCGTTGTCAGTTTGTTGCACAATGTTGCATCTCCTTTATTTATTTGACCAGGAACAGACCAACTGAATGTTGGGGCTCTGAGCAACCTGGTCTGGTGGGAGGTGTCCCTGCCCATGGCAGGGAGGTTGGAACTGGGTGGTCTTTAAGGTCTCTTCCAACCCAAACCATTCCATGATTCTAAGCCTAAAATACATTAAATTACCAGTTCATGCAAATCTGCCTTTGTTCTTATAAGGATCACCATGTTTGTCCTCTGTGTTTGTTATGTGAGCTATTGTGCCTGAATATATTTAATTTATGTTTCTAATAGTTCTAATATAAAACTGGGCCTAGTTGGCTGAAGAAGAGTTCATAGAAAATATTCATGATGCAGATATTCTACTGATACAAGTGCACTGTTCCAAGCAGTCAGACAGCTCTGAGTCTTTCTTAGATGAAGCTGTAACTTTAATCACCTTTGGTAACAAGCACAAGATGCTTGCTGTTTGCTTTTTGCTTGTAAGAAAAAAAAGCAGAGCCTTTTCAGTGTTTATGTACACAGATGAACATCTGCCCTTCCAATTTTATGTTATTTTTGTATTAAGGAAAAATATCAATGACAAAACATTCTGTACAAAAACATGAATTATTCAAATACTTTCTGTTGCTGTCCTGAAATACAAAATGCTGCAGTGCAGGAAAAGGTTCAGAAACAATAGAGTGGAAGTGGCTGTGGATCCCTGTTGTTTGGACCACTGACTTGCTTTGAATCATTTTGTAATTAAGCAGTCTTTAAAATGTGTTTGTAATTTGTCAGAATAATGAAGCTCCTAGGTCACTGAAGCAAGGTGAAGCAGTCCTCTTGCGGTGTCATCCCACTGAGAAGTCTGTAAAGGTGTTCTTCAGGTAGGTATTATGGAGAATGTATGATTGCTCCTCGTTTGATATTTGCCCTTCATCTCTGTGGTAGCGCACAGCGTGTATTACTTTGTCCTAAGAGCACTGTGATACTGAATTGCTGTTCTGTAAAAACTAGATTCTCTAGTAAAAACAAACAAACAAACAAACAAACACAAGATATGTAATAGACTTGACCCCCAGTACTGGAAACTGCCCTCGCTGGGCCCGCTGCTGCAGTTCTGGTGTGACATCTGTGCCCACTGCTGATCTGTGGGGGCTCCGGATGGGTGGAGCTCAGCAGTGACCTGCATGGACTGCAGGCATGCTTCCAGCCTGTGATGATGTTCCAGTAAAGGTACGCCCCATGTACAACTGATAGATCTGACCTTGTTTGTTTTGAAGATCTTATTCTGTAAGAAATCCCATCTAAGCTTAATGGCAGTGTTAACAACTCGTAGTGCTACTTACTCTCATATATCCAATGTCTGTCATCTATCCAGATGCACATTCATTTTGGGGGAAGCAATTCTGCCTTTTTTAGTTAGGAAAGCCTTCCTATTGCCTCAGACTCTTTCCTATATGAAAATGTTAGGACATGAGTTTTCACTTATAAGTATTTTTTTTTTTTTTTTTTTTTTTTAAGAGTAGAACTTTCCCCCTACCTGTTCTGCCAAGTCTTTCTCTGTGCTTTTTATTTTACCAAAGTCCAGCTCCTGGAGGCAAATTATTTTGGTGGCTGCATCTAATCCTCTTTCCTGAAAAAAAAAAAAAATCTCAAAAATGTGACTCAGTTTTACGTCTAACGCACAAAATCTTTGTCAAATGTAACTTATTAAATATAAATGAATTTCTGCTTCATATATTTTGTCTTCCTTGTAATTTCTTAGATACGTTGGGCTAGCTCTGTTACATTGCTTTAATTTCTTTTAGACATAACACCATGATGCAAACAGCATTTTTGTATGAATGTAACTGCTTGTTCCCGACAGCATCCAGTGCATGCCTCACACCACCTTCTCTACGTCAGCAGCACAAAACATATAGAGGACTGAGGCTTGTCATGGGGGAAGCTGGAAAAAGAATAACATGCATGTAAAGATGTCAAAATTGCAGTTGAACTCATCATGGGCTTAATGTATTTCCAGTCTTTTAAGAAACAGATTGCGCCTGCCTGCTGTGACAGTCAGGTTGCACCTCTCAGGAGCAGTGGCAGATCCCTGGGGTGGCTGTGTCTGTACCAGCACTGGTGCTCTGCAAGGGTGAGGAGAAGACTGAGAGAAGCACACTGGTCAAGGCTGGCATGTATGAAATTGCAAGGGATCTGGAGAACAATGTAAAGAGAGATATCAGTGGTTTTCAAACAAGGACAAACCCCGTTATTTGAAACAGCTGAAATAATTCTTCAGCTACAACAGGGAGCAGCATAATGTCCTCCAACCTATATTTTCTTTTTTTTTTTTTTTTTTTTTTTTTTTTTTTTTTTCTGTGACCTCTATATTCCTCCCTCCTTCAATCTATTCAAAAGGCAGCAGCCATAAGCATCCTAATGCTTTTGCTGTTTCACACGTCTTTGAATCACGCTTTTCTTGTATTGCCCAAATGGGAAGTGAAGAAGAGAGTGGGAGAGAAACATCAAAACAATGGTGTCAAATACTAAAAGATCTCGAGTTCAGGAATAGCTCTTAAAAGTATTTAGATAAAAAGGAAATTGTGAGATTTAAGTCACTGAACTGGGCAGTGCAATTACTTACAGGGTCTTAGAATTGAGGTTGGTTTTCTTTTTCTGTTTTTGTTGTTATCTGCCTCAGCTATTTGTAGAATTTTGTATCTACATACATTCTTAGAGCAGTGTGTGCCAGCGTGTTGAGACAGCTCCTACCATCCTGGAGCCTTGGCTCTGATTAGGGATTTCAACTTGTTCTGTGAGGATGAAAAAAAAAAAAGATTGCATGATCAAAATATTTTGTTGCAAAGTGCTGTTACAGCTGATTTGGCATTTCACTAATCCTTGTAAGGATTAGCAAAATGCTGGTGAGCCTCACATCTGTGCCTGGGAAGATCATGGAGCGGATCCTCCTGGAGGAGATGCTAAGGCACCTGCGAGATGAGGAGGTGATCCGAGACAGCCAGCACGGCTTCACCAAGGGCAGGTCGTGCCTGACCAATCTGGTGGCCTTCTATGATGGAGTGATGGCATCGGTGGACCAAGGGAGGGCGACGGATGTCGTCTACCTGGACTTGTGCGAGGCCTTTGACATGGTCCTGCACCATATCCTTATCTCTAAACTGGAGAGATGTGGATTTGATGGGTGGACTGTTCGTTGGATAAAGAACTGGCTGGATGGTCGCAGCCAAAGGGTTGTAGTCAATGGCTCTACGTCCAGGTGGAGGCTGGTCACGAGTGGCGTCCCCCAGGGGTCCGTCTTGGGACCAGTGCTCTTCAACATCTTTATCGACGACTTAGACTGTGGGATCGAGTGCACCCTCAGCAAGTTTGCTGATGACACCAAGCTGAGTGGTGCAGTGGATACCCCTGAAGGAAGGGATGCCATCCAGAGGGACCTGGACAGGCTGGAAAAGTGGACCCACGAGAACCTGATGAGGTTCAACAAGGCCAAGTGCAAGGTGTTGCACTTGGGTCAGGGCAATCCCAGGTGTGTGTACACACTGGGAGAAGAACTCCTTGAGAGCAGCCCTGCAGAGAAGGACTTGGGTGTTGTGATTGACAAAAAGCTGGCCATGAGCCGGCAGTGCGCTCTTGCAGCCAGGAAGGCCAATGGCATCCTGGGCTGCATCAAGAGAGGGGTGGCCAGCAGGGAGAGGGAGGTGATCGTCCCCCTCTACTCTGCCCTTGTAAGGCCTCACCTGGAGTACTGTAGCTGAAACTGCCAGTGCGTTTTTGATTCAGTTGCAAGGTGGTCATGGTGTCGGTCTCTGTTTTTAATCTGACACTCTCATTTCCTGAGGCTGACCGATAATAATTAAAAGTGAAAATGCATTTTTCTCACTCTGTTGCCAGTGACTTACAGCTGTGTCCCAGAATAGGAAGTGCAACTGCTGTAAATTAGCAGAAGTCATTTTTCACACTACTCAAGGCCCATCACATTATTTCTAACCTTCTGCTTTGCCTTTCTTTAGGCATCAAAGAAAACCCCCCAAGAGAGCCATTCAAGAGGTTTTATCCCTTTGAATGTTAGATTTCTGAAATTTAAGAATAGCACCGTACCCACTGACAGCTTGGTTATAGCTACACCCCCTTAGCAAAAACACTTTGACTACACTTTGCGGTTGTACATGAAGGTGCATTATTAAAGTCACCCTGTTTTAATTTTCATAGCTGTTAACTTCTTCATACCTGTAAAAGACAGAGGACTGCAGGACTGCAAGGACTGTGAGGTTTATGCGCTGAAACAAAAGGTGGGATTAGTCTGTAGCATGTATCTTATATGAGATAGGTATGTGTCCTAAAAATGACAAAATCCAGTCAAAAAAAAAACAAACCAGCCAGTGACCAAGTATTGCAGAAAGCTTTAGAAAGGGCAACAGGAGTTTCTATTATGTCCCAAATTTATTATCAGGCCTCTCACAACTCTGCCTAGACATGACTTACCTCAATATTTTTGTCACTCAGGCTTTTGCTTGGTGTCCTGTATTGTTTTTCAGACCACAGAAATGGTGTGCAGTCCTACATGTGTCTGAAGGCAGAATGGGATCTGACTTGAGTGGTGACTTGGCAGCATTTTTGGAAGCGTTTGCCAGTAATAACTGTACTTGTAGCTTGTTTGTTTTTCTAAAGAAAATATGTAGTGCACTAGGTGGGCATTTTTGAGGACAAATTTGAGTAAAGAAGTAGCTAGAAGCACATGAATAAATAAGTACTAACTATATGTTTTCCTATCTGAGAATAAATTGATTATTCCACAATCCACTAATAAAAATCAGGGTGTGGGGTGTGAGGTCTGCTGAAGACACAGGACTAGCAAGGTCCAGGAGGGAGCCATGTGGCCCCAGCAGCCACAGTGGAAATGGATGGCCAACCTGCATTAAAAGAGGGGTGACCAGCAGGGACAAAGAGATGATCATCCCCCTCTACTCTGTGCTTGTAAGGCCTCACCTGGAGTACTGTGTCCAGGCCTGGGGCCCCCAGTACAGAGGGGATGTGGAGCTGTTGGAGCAGGTCCAGAGGAGGGCCACCAAAATGATCAGAGGGCTGGAGCACCTCTCCTGTGAGGAAAGGTTGAGGGAGTTGGGATTGTTTAGCTTGGAAAAGAAAAAAGCTCCGGGGAGACCTCATTGCGGCCTTCCAATACTTGAAAGGAGCTTACAGGCAGGAGGGGGACCGACTTTTTACACAGGTGGATAATAGTAGGACAAGGGGGAATGGGCTAAAACTGAAAGAGGGGAGGTTTAGGTTGGACATCAGGAAGAAATTCTTCCCTGAGAGAGTGGTGAGGCGCTGGCACAGGCTGCCCAGAGAAGCTGTGGCTGTCCCATCCCTGGCTGTGTTCAAGGCCAGGCTGGATGGGTTCCTGGGCAGTTTGATCCAGTGAGCTAGTGGCTGGCAGCCCTGTCCACGGCAGGGGGGTTGGAACTAGATGATCTCTGAGGTCCCTTCCAACCCAAGCCATTCTATGATTCTGTGATTCTAGTCTAGCTGAGAGCATTCAGAACAGATCCACACCCTAAACAGAATTACGCTGTTTAAAATGAATCAAAAAAGAAAATAAGAAAAGTTAATGAAGCAAGACTTGCGCCAATAAATGGTAAAAAATAGCCGAAAAGTCCCATACGCACTCGTCTAGCATTTAGTTTCCTCCAGAAAGAAGTAGGCTGCTAGGTCATGGAGTTTGGTTTACTGATTCTATTGACACTGGCTTACTCAACTAATTAAAATCCTCATTAGTGATCTTAACTGAAAATCTGCTATTTTCAGGTCACTTTTCTGCCTGCTTTCATTTGTACGATCCTGGGGTTAAAGCACAGGGGCTCAGCAGCAGAAAATAGCTCTTCCCAGCTATCTCACTGTCTCCTGGCGTGTCCTTGACAAGTGACTTAATCTCTTTGACTTTCTTTGCCATGCTGTAATGTGAAGACAAGAACTTCCTTCTTATCAGACACAGAAGCTAATTTCCTAGTATCTGAAAAGTAAGGTGACAGAGAAAACGGGATTAGTATTATTTATTCAAACATTGACAGTTTATGAGCACAACTAGGGCAACTGGGTAAGTACCCAGAAGACTTTATGTTGCAACAGATTTGAAACTGTATGCGCACAAGTCATAAAGCTCTTTAAAACTCTGTAGCTGGCATACCTAGCAGTAATAGTGTTATGTGCAGTACAGACTTGATTGATTAAGGGAGTGGAGGACATGCACTTGGAGGTGTCTAGGTCTGTACATGAGTACTGCTACAAGTACGGAGTCACCAGCTTCCCCTAAAGCACACTCATCAACACAGCCTTGTCTTCCAAAGAGCACTGTGAATTAGTGTCATGTTATACGCTGCATTAAATATATATCATTATCGTTACAGATGGTTTTCCCCAAAGTGTGTCTCCACTTGGAAAGAATGAGAAAACTCTGGACAGAACCAGATGGAAAATATAGAAAATGGTATGGGAAGCTTTGTCATGACACAAGATGTAATTTGGGAACACAACAACAAGAACAGCCATTTCTGCTCAGAGGAGTCAGTGTCTTGAAATTATAAAGTACAGGTTATAAGAAATTTTATTCCTTAATGAGTGTTCCCTAAATGCAGAGAACACTTGCACACAATAAGACAGTTATTAAATTCCTCAGGCTTTTCTGTGTTTCTCACATTATTGTACAGTGGAAAATGAAGAAAAGACATTTTGGAGAACATATTGCCCTGGTTCAAGATAAGAAATTTCCACAGCATTAGTTGATTTGGCTGTGGCTGAC
Source organism: Alectura lathami (assembly GCA_013399715.1). Lineage (NCBI taxonomy): Eukaryota > Metazoa > Chordata > Aves > Galliformes > Megapodiidae > Alectura > Alectura lathami. The sequence goes on from VXAV01001235.1 coordinate 36,999, forward strand.
CTCTGGTTAGAAGCAGAGAGTGATCTAATTTCAAGGTCAGAAGTACTAGAGATTAAGAACAGCTACAATGCCCCATGCTACTTTATTATTATCCTCGTTTTATTTTCCTGTGGATAAGTTTTCGTCATCTTCCCAAATACGTTTTCTGCCCTCACTTCATCCCTTCTTACCATCCCAAATTTTTAATTAGAAAAAGTGCTGCCCAAACTCAGCCCCTAAATGGAAGTTCCTGGGACCAGTAACCAGAGGCTGCCAAGATCCTTCTGTCAGATGTCGCAGTGGAGCTGAGTTTCACTGCTATGTGCATAAAAACTATTTGCTCTTTTCTCTGAAGTTCCACTATGGAATACAACAGCTTTGTGAAAGTTATTTTATAAAGCACTGTCATCCACAAGCATGGAAGCATTATGAGTCAAGTCTCCAAAGCCTGGCCTTTGAGTAGACTGACTTTAAAGGCTAAGACTTACATTATTTTCTGTTAGTTTTATTTTCATATTTGGAAGGTTCTATCCTTAAGCACTTTTAGTGTATCTGGTACTCATAGCAGCATGTCTCTGAAAAACATTTAAAAAAAAAAACATAATAAAATTTGAAGAGATGCAACGGTGCTCGCACTATTTATATTTTTAAGGTTGACCATTTAATAGTAACAGAAATGTTGAACAATTCAACATTGGAGATCTCATTTTAAAGAGGGACAAATAAGAAAATAAAGTTAATAACTTTCCAAGTTGCGCCAGGAGTTACCACCAGGAGCAGAAATGGAGGGTCCATGACTTTCGTCTTCCAGCCAGACCATTAGACTGCAAATGGAGGAATGAGCTGGGCAGGCGATGCTGCACAATGAACACAGTGCACAGAATAGCTGCGAAACATCCTGTACCGAAATGGAGCATAATATACTCCATATATACTCCCCAATATATTCCAAAAAAGCTCAATATGCAAAGCAAGCTAATGTAAGAGCTGTAAAGGAGCGTTAGGTGATCACCAGAGTTACCTGCCAACATCAGTGATGCTGAGACTCATACAGGACTGTGCACCTCCTATTCACTGTTGGCATGGGATTGTTCACAAAAACAAAACAAAAAGTCATAAAAAACGTGTCAAGTATTTTCTGCTATGCATAGATTTTTCTCAAGTCAAATGAGTTAAATGACATTCACTTTAGCATAGCAAGCAACCTTAAAGGGGGAAGAAGTTTTGAGCTGTGTAAGGACACAATAAGCTGGATTAAAGGCATTACTCAAGGAGATGAGATATTTATTGAAAAAATCCATACATACAGTTCTCTGGTTATTTAGACACAGATTGGATTCCTTACAGTGAACAGGACAGAGTGGGCTGCTAACTTAAACATCATAGGCATTATATTTCAACCTTGCCTGTAGTCATCTAGAATGACCATAAGTGACAAGAGGTCAAGAGGTAGATGAGGGTAACAAACGTTGGAAATGACTGTGCACTAATCATCATGTTAGAATGGTAACTAAACAGAAAGTTCAGGGAGTAGGTGAAAAGCAACAGTATTAGCAAATCCTCCCCCACAGAGTGATTCAATTGGTTGCATAAATGTCGTTTTAACTGTAGTGCAATCAACATACTTGACACATGATGACACAGGCCTTAAAAAAGCTAGTGTTGGCGTCATTTGTCCTCCTTTCTTGCCATTAGGACCTGTTTTTCAAAAGACAAGGACGTATATTTTTTGTTAACATGTATTAATATATAAAAGAAGAAAAAGAAGAAAAAGAAGAAAAACAAAGCAAACTGTTGGGTACACATGATGTTAAAACAGCTCAGTGGTAGCTGAATCTCATCAAGCTCTTACACATCCTTCTCACTTGCAACTCTACATACTGGAAACTGCTTACTGCAATCACTGAAAGATTTATTGGAAGAATGTTATTTTGAAATTCTGCTCTCCAGAACCACCCTTCTGATTACACAGGCCCCAGCCTCACTAAGCCCATTACGAAAAGCAAGCTGCCCGTGGCCAAAACAAACTAAACATATTTAGGTCCTTCCTGAGTACAAAATGTAACCAACATCTCTCCACTACCAGCACAATAAATACCCCTTAATGCAGAACAATCAGCAGCCCTGGATCTGTTCTTCTGGGGGCATAGCGCATTTCATCAGCTGCATCAAGAGCTCTCAAGTCAACTGTGCAGGTGAAATGGAGCAATTACTATGCACCAGAAAGAACTAGCATCTGAAAGCTGCAAAAGACAGAAGCACCCAGTTAACAGGGAGGGAACACTTCTTAGAAAATAATCGCTACACTTTATTTTGGGTGTCTTACTCCTCAAGGTTTCTTGAGGAGTCCTGCTCCTCAAGGAATCCTACATTTCTTTCCAAAGAAAAAATTGAGTACTTTCACAAACCTGCTGGATAATAACACCATGAACTCAGAGCTGCCTCAGATTTTGTTAGATTAAAATCTCCTGTCCCCTCCTGATGTCTTTATTCTTCCGTCTCCTCTTCCTCTATTTCTTCCTTCCTCTTTCCTTCAAAAACATCAGCTGCTTACTCTTTGAGACGGTCTGAGACGCAACTAGAAGACAATTTTCTCAACTTCTACTTAGCTTTTAAGGCTGCTGGTTCAGTTTCCGACCCGAGAAAGGACTCCCGTAACAAAAAAGTTGACCAATTTTCACAGTGGTACAAACTGGTCTAATAAAAGATACCTCCTCCAGCAGCAAACTTTGTCTTGATTATGCTTTCAGGCTGTCATAACGGCAGCAGCACCATCATTATTCTTCATGTGACATAGTCAATCAGTAGATATTTTTTGTCTTATGCACCGTAAGTGGTGCATAAAGCTAAAATAAACCAGGAACTGTGGGGGCTTTTTTAGATAAATGGCTCAGTGAGAGAAGGAGAGAACACTCCAAATAGTACTCCAGCCAGCAGAGCTGTAAGTCAGAAAGTGTGTGTGGGCAGTGAATGGGGCAGGGGTGGGGGAATTTTGGTTTCAAAGACATATACAAACAACAGAATTAAAAAATTAAATTCAGAACCAGAATAAGGCAAGTACAGAGAGATATATTCGACAAGTGGCACACAAATGGCAAATAAACTCTTGAATTAATTAGGGAAAATTCATTATAATGTTGAATTAAATCGAATACTATGCTTAACCAAACATAGAGGATATAAGGTTGAATACTTTTACTTCCAGGTTTCTTTTTACCTCTGCTTTTAAAGTCTGACATCTGCCAGGAGCACCTCTTTGAGGAGAAACAGAAGAGAGAGAAAACTGTAACAAGAGAAGGAGATCATTTGCCAGTCAGAATGGGAGAGAATAAAAGCATGGAGTGAAAAAGGACATAAGCAAAACAGGGCTGACGAGAGAGGCAGCCTGTAGGAAGTGCTTGAATAAGCACACAGTGGGGGAAGGGGAAAGGAAGGAAGTAAAAACCATGCAAATATTTTGGCTACATGTACAGAAAACCAGCGGCTCTTAGAAACCTGATATGGATCAAAAGGATCTAGGTGAAGGAGAGGGAAGGGAATGCTGCATGGCTTGGGCAGTGACAGAGGAAGATGATTTCTGTGGCAGGATTGTAACCTCCATCCAGACATATACAGCAAAAAAGAAACAGAAATAATAACGTTACTAATAACAGATCAGGAACAGAAATTTTAAAAAGCTGATTTTTAACCACCATTTTCAAATAATTTCTGTTATAAAATATTCAAATTTAATCTCATGCTTCAACAGAGACAGTTAAAAACCTCAATTGCTTCTGAACCTCATGACTGTTGCACATATGCAGATTAGTTTATTTTGCTAAAAGTCTAACCTGCTAAAGCAGACACTATCATGTCAAACTTCTTTCATTGATTGTTGTATTGCTTTTAATGAGTAATGGCGAACTGTTCCTCAAGTATCTGTTTC
>VXAV01001235.1:40925-71795 GCA_013399715.1 Alectura lathami
CATCCATTTAGATCTATCAGGCTTTTATCCACACATTCATTTCCACCCTTCTTTAAAGGACGTCTGTAACAACCAGCCATCTGAATTCCAGCGTAATGCACGTCTACCAAGCGTCATCTTCTGCACAGGTGCAGTTGTATTCAGCACTGAAGAGAGAAGCGATTTCACAGCATTCTCAGTGTTATAAGAAGGGGATTAGTCTAAAGGATCACGAATGCCCTTTCAATGCTACACCGCATAAAGGCAAGGAGCTTAAAACAAAAGCTTTGGGATACACATTACTTACTGTATTTGAGAGACTACTTCATTCTCTTTCTCAGGATATTTGAGATATCAGTTCTGAGCTCCCCAACACAGTCTGAGTCATCCTGAGAAGACACAGAACTGATCAGTAAGAAAGCTCACAAAGTCTTGTGCATTTTCCTCTACAAATTAATTCCCCCTAGCTTCCCTGTAGAGGTTTTTTTTCTCTGCTTCAGGTGCAGTAACCTGTCTTTGACCTTGTTCCTCTTCACATATTGCTTTGAACTCTAAGGAGCAAATGTTAATTTCCAATTTGTAGTTCACAGTTTTCTATACACTCCACCATACCCATGGTTGCTAGGTCTCTAGCATCCCATTTACCTTTTTAAACTTCACAGGTCTCCTGTAAAAAGGACAGCATAAAGGATATCTCCATACCTCAGCTTTAATGTCACAAATCTAACTCCTTCTGTCGGAGAATATCAAGACTCCAAATGCATAACAATATGAGCACAGTTTAAGGCAGGTCAGACAGAAACGTTATGAACTGTAATCATAGTGAGAGAACATTTGGACAGCATCTCCGTGTTCTGAGCCCATGTTCTCTCCCATGTGACTGCAAAGACCTATATACAGTTTCAGAAAAGAAAGAAAAAAAAAAGAAAAGGTGAGGAAAAAAATCATTTAAATGTTAACAAGGTCAGGTATCCGTTGCTGGAAGGGATAGGCTCCTAGCTAGCTTGTTAACTGCTGGAAGTCTAAGAGGCAATTAAACAGTGAACAAGATGGAGAGATGACGCTTGGTGGAGCCAGTAGGAGTAGCACATCCAGTATTATCTTAGCTCAGAAATGGGGAGTTGGAAACAATCACAGGCTGCTGGCTTTTAGCTGAAAGGAATGTTCTGTTGGTTGGGATAAGCTTCTCTCAAATCTTAAATATTTATAATTTTACCACCACCTTTTTCTTTCTCCAATTTTCACACCACCTACAAACAATTGAAATTCCGACCAAACCCAAAAACAATATACTGACAGTCTCCCAGAACCTAAACTTTGTGGATTTGAAACTTGTAAGTATGGTTGTCAGTATAAAACCATGAACTTTAGCCACCATCTTGCCTCATGTAGCCTCAGCAGCCTCTGTGGCTACTGAGCCTGTGTTTTATTTCACTGTGGACAACCATTGGAGAGAGCCTGTTGAGCCCTGTGTAGGTACAGCCATTCTTCCTGTGCCTTTCAGTAAGCCTCACATATCCCCACAGAATACTGAGCTAACTACACCAGTGGGTTCACACAAACCACTCGGCATTTTCTCATGAGGATCAGCAGTTGCTAAAGGCACTAGGATGTCACCTTCTGATTTCTTAAAATAACATTGCTATTTGTTGCTTTGTTACCTATTTCTCTACTGGTATATATTTTGTGAATTTCAGATTTTACACATTAATAAATAGCTTTAATGAAACTTTCTGAACAATTTACTATGAGAATAAACAATCCGTTATGGGAATATACATACCTGTCTGTCATTTATGCATCACTCCCAAAACTACTCAATGCCACAAGAAAGCACTTACAAAACCACAGTCACCGTGTAGTATCCTCAGATGTTGCGAAGTAAACAGTTGGCTCAGAGCAAAGAAGTCAGTTAGGTGCCTCTGAAGACTCCATCCTAAATGCCTTCCTTCTCAGCAGTGAGCAACTGGAGTGCCGTACACTTCTGAATCTTCCTAAGATACTCAAGAAATCTCATTTCTTATGCTTCCTTAAACTTTAGAAAGCATGAAAATAGAATCTGCATTGCCATGAAAATGCTTCAAAAAAGCTTTCCTAAAGGCAGATTCCTCCTTTAAACCTCAAAGGAATTGGTTTCTGTTTGGAAGGTGCCTTCAGTAGCACTTACTGATGCCCCCGTGGTGGAGGAATGTACCACAGGCAGGACCTCTGCTGGGCTGAGGAATCCAGCATCAAATCAGACAGGTAGAAGTCATGACCTTATTTCACCATCTTTAAGAATGCAGAAAGGTGAGAGCCATTTTGTCCAGGTTTTCATTTGTTTGTTTTTAAAAAAAGTAATCATGTTTAGCCAATTCATTGACCAGTCTGTGGGCAGCACACCCGGCCTCTGGAAAAATCAAACTTCTTTTTGGTACGAATTCGAGTTGGATTTTCTGCTCATATTTTTCATTCTCTGTTCATGTAATCATCTTAACGAATTATTTGGGTAACAGCTTTCCTACTCAAGAATGAAGTGTCAGCTGAGTTCATTTGTAATCTGAAACATGCCCACTTAGCAACCACACTTAAAAAATGATGCATTAAAATTCCAAAATTTTGTATTCAAAATGACATCCAGAATGAAGGAATCAAATTAACTCGTTATAGTAATGGAAATTACTGACTGCAAATGTATTATGTCAATTTAAAATAAAATTATTTTAGTAAATTTTTTATTAAAATTCATACAATTCTGAACACAGATTTCATTATAGATACTCTTAAAAAAAAAAAAAAAGCTATCAAAATACTAATGTTACCAAAATTACATTCTTAATACTGAACATCTGCCAGCTGAATAGTCCTTTAATATTTACAGAAATAAAATTCGTAATTTTATATTATAATAAACTCTTTGCTATATCATTTATTTTTATGACCATTTATATCTATAAACTGTGACATAAAATCTAAGTGGTTCCCATCAGGCAACATGACAAAATTCATCTCTCCTTTATTAGATAAAATCTGTTTATATACAAGCTCGTTCTTGAATGACATGCATTAAAGCAATTCATGTACAGATAATTTCTCCTTTCCCGTTGCAATGCACCTACAAAAATACAGCTGTGCTGCTCTCTCTTATGTAACTGAGCCACAATAACAAGTTCCCTCGGGCTTTTGACAAAAATCAGATTAATGGTTTTGCTTTTTTGTGAGTAGTGCCTGTTCAAACTGTTGTGTCATGATGTGTGACCTGGTGACAGGAACATTAAACCAGTTTTGAGATCTGGGTGGAAATCTACTGCAGATGCAATAAAAAAGGAGCCCCAACCTCATAATTCATCATTTTCTGCTCTGAAATTAATCATTAGTAATACTTGTAGAGTAGACTTCTGTGTTACAGCTTCTGCTACCTCCATTTTAATGAGTCTCTCGGTATCAACAGAAGTTTTACTTCAATACACCCTGTGGATTACAATCTGAAAACATTTGTACCAACAGCAGCTTTAGCTATCAGTATTTGGCAGTTGCCATCTCATCCCCTCTTCTGACCACGGGCAGATTTTGCAGCAATACATCCATCGGTTAGTTTATATTTCTAATTTAGAATATAATTTAGGATTGGGCCCTGTTGATGGGTGCAGAGAGTTCATTGGTATCGTGTTCCTACCTGGCTGTGTGTAGCTTTTTCATTAAAGCAGTGTGGTGCTACTGATACTAAGGTCTTCCGGAGAGTGTTGCTTTCAGATGTGAAAAAAATTAAAAGTCTGACCAGCACGGACTATGCGGAGAGCAAACATACACCAATTTCCATCTGTCTGTCTGGTTATATCACTTTATTTTTCTATCATGACAGAAGATGCCTTATATCACATGCATGCTTTTTCTTTCCAGGTATTTGGCAAAGCATTAAAACAGAGAATGAGTAAAGTAATATTGTAGCAACTTCAATAAGGATGTCTTTTGTAAACCGAATGAAGAGCAAGACCCAGAGGCTGATAAGACTGAGACTCTTTACAGAAATGAAGTTGCCTAGAGGAACACAGTTTCCTACAAACAAATGAAGTTTTGGCAGTATTGCTCACTTGAACAATACCGCAAAGGTGACTTTTATCTTCTTAAGCACATAGTTTGTACCATGTACACCTGACAGCTGATTTAATTCAACAGATTAAGTTATATCCTAGCGGTAGCTGGTTCTGTTATGAAGCTGTGATTTAGCACTCAGTGTCTAAGCTGTACTTGCACATCATATTTTCCGTGGCCCTCTGCTCCCATTTAATAGCTCTTCGCAGTGGGTAGTGTTTCTAGAAAACAATCAGACCCCAGCTGTTTCTACCAAAAGAACATCTGGGTTCAAGGTAAACAACGGTTTACTTAACACCAGTCACTACCAATTGCGTGTCTGGTAATTTAAGCTGAGCTCAGCTGACTCCTATGAAACAACAATGGGGCTGACTGGTAGGAAAAGCTTCTCACACTCGCCCGATCTCAGCTGCTACCCAACAGCTCAGCTAGGTCAGTGGCTTCTTGCCTTTCCTCAGAGGGGGAAAGGGAAGGAAGAGAAGTGTTAGCAGTGCAGCACAACCTCCAAAGGGAAAACGGGGATACAGACTGGGAGAAAAACTCATTGAGGGCAGCCCTGTGGAGAAGGACTTGCGTTTCTAGTGGACGAGAGTCTTGACATGATCCAACAGTGTGCACTTGCAGCCCAGAAGGCTGACTGTATCCTGGGCTGCATCAAGAGAGGGGTGGCCAGCAGGGCAAAGCTGGTGACTGTCCTTCTCTGCTCTGCCCTCGTGAGGCCCCACCTGCAGTGCTGTGTCCAGGCCTGGGGCCCCCAGCACAAGAAAGATGTGGAGCTGCTGGAGTGGGTCCAGAGGAGGCCATGAGGATGCTCAGAGGGCTGGAGCATCTCTGCTACGGAGAAAGGCTGAGGGAGCTGGGCTTGTTCAGCCGGGAGAAGAGAAGGCTCCAGGGAGACCTCAGTGTGGCCTTCCAGTACCTAAAGGGAGCTTATAAACAGGAGGAAGAGTGACTATTTACAAGGCCTGACAGTGATAGGACAAGGGGGAATGGTTTTAAACTAAAAGAGGGGAGATTTAGATTAGATACTATGGGGAGATTTTTCACAGGCACTGGCACAGGCTGCCCAGAGGAGCTGGGGATGCCCCATCCCTGGAGGTGCTCAAGGCCAGGCTGGATGGGGCACTGGGCAGCCTGATCCTGTGGATGGCAACCAGCCCACGGCAGGGGGTTGGAACTTTATGATCTTTAAGGTCCCTTCCAATCCAAGCCATTTTATGATTCACATACAGAGTAATAGTGACTGGAGCAAGATATGCTACTATTCATTTGTAAATTATTATGGAGAATATGTAATATGAACCTAGGTTTAACAACACTGATTGCACACTGAAAACAAAAGCATGCTGACCGACACTGGGGAGCTAAAGGACTTTGTAACAAAGCACGCACACAATACAGACAGGGATGTATGTTCTGGAGCAGGACCTGCGCTGCAAGTAAGATACTTCAGGATGTCCTGAGAAACTTGGAAATGAGTCTCTGCTGCTGCTGAAAAATAATCTATTAATTTTGCAATGGGTATATTTTTCTGGCTAAAAAAGTAAAGGAGCATTTAATCAGCAAGTATGGGAAGTGTTAAAATGTGACATTGATAACTTGACTCCTTTTATTGACAATTTGAACAATAGGTATTATTTTACTTTTTTTCTTTCCAGGCTAAACACCCCTTTACTTTTGAGGAGATGGAGCAGTACTTGTAGACCAGTCAGCTGAAAAGCCCTGTGATTACAAGACTGTGAGATTTTCCAGTTATTTGAGTCATATTAATCACAGCTCAGCTAATTAGCAATTTTAAAATGATCGACCCACTAACAAATTAAAAGAAGTATCTGTATACAAAGAGATATTGTTCTATTTGGCTCTAGTCTTGACACTAATAAATAAAAGCATCTATTGTGTGAAAGCGGGGAAATATCTCATCTGTAGCGATAGGGATTCATTTTGGAATGACACAGTCGCAGCTTCTATTTTCTCAGTGTTTTGTGGGGTATGTTTGGTTTTCTGCTTATTGAGAGTGAAATTGAAGGTCAGAGGCTAACTGATGTCAAAATGCCTTCTGATCATCTGATGTGACAAGGCAGCTGAGCTGTTTGGGGATGTGTCCCAAATGCCAAGAATAGGTGGTGTTTTAGGGAGTGCTGTTGGTGCACTTACTGTTTCAGTCCACATCTCGGTTTTCAAAAATAAAATGACAAACAGGGACATCTTTGAAAATATTGCAATATTCTTCTAAAATTGGAAATGCTGTTATGCTAGCACAGACAGATTGCCACAGAAAAAGTGATTCAGGAGGTGTTGGCTTGATGCCTCATTCCCCCAAGCACTGTGATGGCTTTCATGGATGCTATGAAACATTTCAGTTTGCCTTTGATTAGGACACTGGCAGTACGGAGCATGTGATCCCAGCCTCAGCAAAACATTCTTTCTCCTCGGGATACAGCTATGGAGTCATTTTTCTAGGAGATTTGATGAATCTAGCCAGGGCATCTGCAATATTTTTTTTTCCTCTCACATAATGGAAACTTTTAAATCAGAAATGCAACACAAGCTAGTAACAGGAGCCCTATTGGTTTTCTCAAAAAAAAAAAAAAAAAAAGAGAAATCAAAACAAACAAAAAAACCTGCAGAGACCCTACACTGGCTCCCTAAATATGCAGCAGAGAATCTGATTAACTCAGAGAAAAAAAGAGCCCTATTTTCCAAGAAGAGATTGTTATTGCATCTTCAGAAATGATTCTACAGGCAACTACAGCAGCTACTTGCTGGCATAATGCTATCCCAGTACCCCAGCTGAATACTCACTAAAATAACTTCAGAACTGCTGGTCTGCAAATAGCAGGAGCACTGTGAGCACAGCTCCTGGCTTACAGGGAGTGGGAATCAGGCACTGTGGAAATAATGGGTGGCCAAACTCTCAGCTCCTTGGTCTGCAAACAATCCCTAGAAAGTATGAAGTCGAGTAGATTTTATAAATGCATACCAGAACAAGATATATAGATTATATCTCAGCAACCTCTGAGAAGAAGATTATGGAAATATATTGCTTTTCCTGTTAATAGATTAAAAAAACTACATTTTTTCCTCAAAAAGATCTGTCACTATCTGCCACTACTTCTGACGAGACCTTTCTGCCCTTGTGTCGTACTGAGCACAATCAGTACGACACAATACTTGATAATACTTGATACTTGATACACTGATAACTTGTGTCGTATCGTGATAACCCCTTGCCGACGTTGGTAATGCCACAGTAGAAGAGGCAACATGTTGGCTGGTGGATCTGCAAGCATTGGTTTTAAACCTCCCAGGAAGAGTCTCAGGATAAATGAAGAGTCCTGTTGGTTCTGACTGTACTTGACATGACATGCACAGTTACATTCTGCTAAGATAAAAAGATAATTTCCTGACTTGATGCAGTTTCCTTGTTCTCAGCTGAAATGTTTCTGAACTGTATGTTAGATTAATCATGATGAATAAGAGCAAATAAAGAAAATGAATTAGCACAAACAATAAGAAAAATAAATACTGTAGGAAAGAATTTAATAGAATAATTCAATAAGAAATTTAATAGAGGTGACCTGAACACAGCTTTCCACATGCCAGCAGTCTGAGGGAAGAAGGGTCAGAGAATGGGGCTTGGAGAGCTGAAAAATTTTTAAAACCAGATAGAAGGAGGAGAGATCTGAATTCTAAAATTCAGGAGTATCTGAACTCTAAAATTAAAACAGTGTCATAATTATCTTCAAGTATTTAAACCAAAGTTATGAACAGCTGAGGGTAAATGGAAACTATTTCTTTTATAAAGAGCATAGCTTAAGAGCAGCAATAAATTAGACCAGATTAGATAAAGCAACGTGTAAAGAATAAAGATACAAGTACCTATAATCAACTAAATGCAACACAGAATCTGCTTTTCATACTAAGAATTAACAAGATGAATAATTTGAGTTGTAACTAGAGATGGAAGCTCAGAAAAAAAAAAAATCTCAGAAATAAAACTCAGATAAAGCATTGCTTTTCTCCTCTTCTAGGCTATGATTTACTTTACACCATCTTTAAACGTAGAATCTCCAAGCACGAGCCATTCAGGAATCCACAATGACTGCAGGTGCAAATAAACAGGATGTACGCTCTTCATACTACTATGTGCTACAGATCCTTTGCTCACTTACCAGTGCTTGTGCTTCACAGAAGAGCTGCATAAGGCAACGCTCAATTGGAAAAATGATGCTTTTCTTTTTGTTAAACCAGCTGACACAGCTGTGATAAGCAAAACAGATGGGATCCAGCTCCATGGATGCACGTTCAACCTAACAGGTGCTGCAGGCAGCAGCTGGAAGTCATCCCTGACTGCTGCCTCAGGTGGGCAACAAGAGCTGCAGAGCTTGGCCCTTCCCTACCCTGCCAGGTACTGCAAAGGAAGCAAGCCTAAATCCTGGCTAAGAGACCCTGGCGTTTCACAAAATGTGAAACAATCTCATCAGTCTCACTGGAATGTGTGAAAGTAACATTGAATTTTCTGTAATATGTAGTTTTCCAAGATGAGGTTGCCAGTACTGACCAAAGGAACGTGCATTACTGCCATTCCACAAACTGTGGAAGCACCAGGGGTATACATTCACATCCTGCATCCCTGAGTAGTTCTGGCTTATATGTCCTGAAATGTTAAATGCTTGCAATTGTTTCCTGTAATATACAAAGGCCAGTTGGCCAGCGTGTAGAACAGTTAGGCCTTTATTGTTACTAGATTTAACATTTCCAGCAAGGTTGAATAAAGCTATTGTCAGCGAGTCTTTTGCCTGTTGTTTCAGTAATGTAACATGGGGCTTTTCAAGCAAGTGCAGAGACCTATACGTATTACTGAGCACTGATCCCAAAACAAAGTTGTACCACAAAAACTAAGCCACTTAAGGGCATGCAAAACTACCAGCCATGTCTGCCCCTGTGCCAATTATTCACGTTAACTTGTCCCAAAAGATTTTCATGCAATCCCACTGGGAACCAAGGTGACTTTATTTTCACCATGCATTCATCCAAAAATATTCTTTGAAGATGCAAATCAGTGCTTTTGGTCACTAGCAAACAGTATTTGCCTACAGAGATAAATATAATCCGGGGATATTAGCTGGGGATATGTTTAGCTTGGCAAGGCTCCGGGGAGACCTCATTGTGGCCTTCCAATACTTGAAAGGAGCTTACAGGCAGGAGACGGACCGACTTTTTACACGGGTGGATAATGGTAGGACAAGGGGGAATGGGCTAAAACTGAAAGAGGGGAGGTTTAGGTTGGCCATCAGGAAGAAATTCTTCCCTGAGAGAGTGGTGAGGCGCTGGCACAGGCTGCCCAGAGAAGCTGTGGCTGCCCCATCCCTGGCTGTGTTCAAGGCCAGGCTGGATGGGTTCCTGGGCAGTTTGATCTAGTGAGCTAGTGGCTGGCAGCCCTGTCCACGGCAGGGGGGTTGGAACTAGATGATCTCTGAGGTCCCTTCCAACCCAAGCCATTCTATGATTCTATGATTCCATGATATTACAGCATCTGTTCTCATCTAGTACTGAATGCTGCTTATTCATTTAAAATACTGTTATAAATGTGTCCTTGTGTTGTAGTGTTCCCCGGGATCGCAATCCAGACTCAGATATAACGGTACCGCATGCTGTCCAAAACAAGATGATAACATGACCGCTCCCTCAAACTCCGCAGAATTCAGTACTTGACTAACAAGATGAAGAAGATAGAGTGATAAAGATAATTCTGTAAGCACTGGAATAGACAGTATTTGTCAGAACCATGTTTGAAGTGTTATTATTAAATATCCATTACATTTGTATTCCCTGCTTTTTCCAGAAACCAGCTTGCTCCAGCCACAGCCGATAAGGTGAAGCAAGTCTTACTGTTGCATGGTTTCTGTTTGCCAGTGCTGATTTCTAGATCTAATTTCACCATCACTGTGTTATTCATGCAAATGTAATGCAAAAGTTCAATAGTCTGCTTGAGGCAGGGTTTCTTATCTCTCTTCCACTTCCAAAATTATTTTGCACTTCTAGAATTGAAAACTACCTAAACTCAGAAAAACCATATAAATTAAATCACAGGTTTCAATCACAAAACATGAGTAGGAGGTGGCCAAATGTTTAATTCTGCCATTCAGTCTGCCAAAAAAACCTCAAGATTTTTGGTGTTGAAACAGATAATTTTGACAGACTGCAGTACTTTGAGGTATTAATAGCTTTTTTTTTTTTTTTTTTTTTTGGTAGTACTGACCTGAAAATTTCTAAGGAGCAGCTTTTTCCAAGCTTTCTGCCTGGAATCGACCATTGCAGGTGGTCTGGTGCCTTGGTCTGTCTTCTCTTTCAAAAACATGTGAGCTGAGAGAATAACATCTACTGACTTCCTTTCAACTTACCAGTTCTGTGGTTTAGGTGCATTCACCCTTTCTCATGTTTGATACTAAATATTATAACAATACTGGGTCAGGTAGTTCATTTTGTTTTAGCAGGCTGTATAACGCTGCTTTGAAATGTGAAGGCTGTAATGAAATAAAATAAAAAAAAAAGTTAAAAAAAAAAAATATATCAGATACACTTGTGACAAAAAAAAAAAAAAAAAAAAAAAAAAAAAAANAAAAAAAAAAAAAAAAAAAAAAGAAAATGTGTAGGACTCCTCTTTGACGAATTCTGATGGAATTTTACTGCATGGATCATGGATCTAAGGAGGGCACCAGACAATATACGGGTCCAGATTTTGCCTTGTTCCTAAGAAGCAAAATAGCATAAAGAAAATTTTGTCCCTGAGCAGTTCACACTGAAATGTGTTTACTATGACTCCAAGGATATGTTTACCATATCCTTTATGAAAACATACCCTTGGAGTCATAATACATTATGGTTTTTGTCTAACATGAAGAGAAACAAGTGCATTGGAATTCCATAAATACAGAACATCTTATACAAACTGCCATTGTATTGACAGCAACGAGAGAAGAATAATCACACACTCAGACAAATAATCCTTTAGCCAAAGTACGAGGAAATCAAACAGAGAGAAAGAGATTAGAATTAAAAAAAAAAAAGAGGCAAACTGTACCTCAGTGTTATTTTAACATTATTCATTGTGAAAGTCTTGGCAGCAGCTGTATGATTACAGCTGTGAATGCATCTGGACATTCTGTGATGCAGCTGGGTTTCTCTATGTTTTTGAAGCCGCCAGAGTCATGGTGACAGCAATCAGGGACACTTTCTAGCTGAATATTCTTGAATATACAATGAAAGTGGGAACTTTTGGACCTGCAAATAGCTTAGGATGACTACAGGTGTTAGAAACAATAGTCATGCACCGCTCACTATCAGGTACAATAAGCTGTGCTAACACTGAACAGACTTCCACCAAGCTTATAAACATGACTGGGAGATAGGGAGGAGGAAGGCTGAAGTATGGCAGGAGGGAGAATAGTGTGATAGCTGGCCATCATCAGGACAGCAGGAAGGAAGAATGAGCAAAACAGGAAGGAAAATCTAGTAAAGAAGTTTCCTTCCAAGCTCTCTCGAAAGGGAGGAGAACAGCTGGAGAGAAAAGACAAAGTGGAAAGGTGAAAATAGTACTGCTTTGCTGGACTCTGCTGGATGAGCTGCAGAATATTCCTGAGATAACTGCACTGGAAAAGCTATGCCAGGCTGGGGATACACTGCCAAAAGTGATCGTAGGACAGAGCCAGTGCTGGTACCAAGAAGTATTTCACCACTAGAATTAGCTGCCTTTCTCAATGACTGTGTAGGAAAAGCCCCAAATAAATCCAGTCTGCACAGGGCTAGGAGAGTCCTGCTGGTGAAAATGATGCGCTGGTGAGGGTTGCAGGAGGCCTTTGCTGCTCTCAGTGCCACTGGCAGACCTGCACTTCATACGAGCTCCCAGAAGATGTAAATAAAGTACAGACAGAAAGCGCATGGAGAAGTGGATCAGTCCTAGACACTTACCCTGGAACCTCTGTCACGATCAGCTGCTGTGCATGTCCTTCCTAATCCCCTCATCACCGGGCAACAAAGGAGCAGAGTTTTATTGCATACTGCAATACAGCAAACTTCAGTTTCTTTGCCTCATAGCGAGGGAGAAGGATAGACTCTCCCTGTGACAATTTGGAGATGAGATTCTCTGTCAGGAGAAGATTTGATCCTGCCATGGAGATGAACTCCTTGGTCTGGCTGGTCCCTTTTACTGCTGTTTTCAATGACTTCGTGGCATGGTCTCTTCCTATTATAAAAAAATAACAGCCGTGCTGAAATTCTTGGAGCTGGAAGAACTTACAAATAAATGCAGTTCAATTTGGTTAATGATACATTCATGACAGTTGTTTATGCAGATTTGAAAGCAGATTTTGCTTAAATAGTTATTTTACTCTATCTCTAAATATATCTGCTGCAGTTCTTGGGCAACTTCCATACTGTGCTTTAAAGGATGGCACAGCTGAAATCTGGAGTGAAGCATGTCTATTATGGGATAAGAGGGTTTGCCTGTGAGTAACAGTTCTAGCCTGCCTTCATCTAAACTGTGTAGGAAAACACAAAGATTATGATCCTACAAGCTGCTGTCTGTCTTTCCCCCAGCATCTCTCAGTACTGAGAATACCAGACAAAATTGTCAGACTTGGCCTGATGCTAAAGAAAAAAAAGATTGGAATTAAATCAGAGCGAAATACCTACTGACTAAAGCGTTATTAACATAGTCAATAAAGGACTGACTATAGGTGCAGACACTAAGTCAATAAACTTTTAAAACTCCTCAGAAGATTTCTAGTTGCTATTGGGAATGAAATGGTAAATGCATGAGAGATGCTACAAGCAATCAAAGATAAGAAGTTAAAAATGTTGTAAATTACTTCCTCATGTCTTGGTTATACAGGCTATTAGGTGGCAGCAGAGCGGTGTCAATTTGTATTAACTTCCACCATTGACAGCAGATGAGAATGTAGTTCTATTTTTATGCAGCATCTGTGGTGTGCTAGTAATTAAAAAATATTGCGGCTCCAAATAATTTTCTAACTCAGTAACTTTGCTGCCACCCTTTTACCAGAGTTCAGAATGAATGAAAGAAAAAAAAAATCTTCTCTGCTCACCAATTAAAACTTTAGGCAAGTTGTGTGAAAATTACTAGATCTATTTTTGATGTTTGAAACTTTCTGCAGCAGCACAATTGTTCTGCTAAAGAAGTGGCAGCTTTCAGTGGCACTTGTAAATGGGCCTTGCAGGGGCAAGCACCTTGCACACACATCCAGGATTTGTGCACCTTGCTAAGCACAACCCACAAGTCTATTTTTTTTTTCTGTTTTAGAACCTTGTAGTGCCTTTTCTAGAGCCTCCCTGCTCATTCTTTCCTTCTCAGAGCAGATCTATTGATTGGTTTTGAATTTTCCCTGCCTTGTGGGGCTTTTCTACTGAACCAACAGCTCAGGTCTCAAACCACTCTCTTCGTTGTATGGAAAGCTGCAGGGAAGTTCAGTCATCTCCTCACTGCAGAGACCACAGCAGCAGTGAGACAGAACTGCCTCTGGGAAATATACTTGGTCAGATTTTCAGCTCAAATAACTCATTTTGGCTCCAAAAACATTGCTTTGATTTTTGGTCCATTTCTTATATGCTCAGAGGTACTGGTTTGATTTGAGACTGTTGTCTAATCCTGTTACCACGCTCACCCAGCTATCGCTCTTTTTAAAAGTTAAAGACATATGCAAGAAATATGGGTTTGGAAGAGAATCATGGTCCTTTTAGAACACTGTATCCTGTTTATTCCGAAAATGGAACTGTCTGAGCTTCCTTGATTGT
Source organism: Alectura lathami (assembly GCA_013399715.1). Classification (NCBI taxonomy): domain Eukaryota; kingdom Metazoa; phylum Chordata; class Aves; order Galliformes; family Megapodiidae; genus Alectura; species Alectura lathami. Next base: position 54,792 of record VXAV01001235.1, read on the forward strand.
AAAGCTATAATGAAAACTAAAATGGAGTTAGCAGGTAGCAATTATAATGATCAGTCTGCATGGGAACCAAACATGCAGTTATAATTTGCACGTTAAATGATCACACCACGGAAAATCTGGGAACATTATAAAGAATTTGTTCAAAATTAATTAGGACAAGTCCTTACAGCTGTTGTGAAGGGAGGAGGTGAAGAAGGAGGCAATGAAAAGAAATCTCTGTCCTTAATGCGGTTGTACAAAGTGCATTTACTCTCAAGTGAATCTAACTGTGGCGGTGAAAAGTTAAAAAAGAAAGGTTGGGAAAAAATAGCAAAAGAAATAAATTGAAAAGAAGGACTAAAGTATTGATATGCAAAGGGAGAAAGAAGAAAGAAAACAGGCTTTCTTACGTCTTTGTATGCTTTCTGCTAGCATGGCTGTTGCAGAAATTTTAATTCTGTCCTTGCATACCCAGCTCTGTTTTGTTCCCTGGCTGCACATCAGCTGGTTTGCCGTTGGCTCTCCGTGCAGTTCCACCACAGCGTTTGGACGGACCTTAATGAAGGAGGTGAAGGGCAATGATGAGAAGATGTGGCCAGAAGCGGCCATCAGCCCTAGCCCTGGGAACTGCAGGGTGATCATAGCTGCATTCTGTCTTCCCTCCTCTCTGACTTTCAGAAATAACATGATTGTTACAATCTGATAATTTCATTTCTAGCTTTAAATCATTCAGTGTTTTTAGTTAAATCCCAGCATTTTGTTTCTATATTATTCTCTTCTTTCTAAAAAGGAGCTAATAGAGGACAAAGCTACCCAAAGAATACCCTTTCCACACCTCATGCATGGAATCAGGAACATGTTCTGTATGATGCACCATGAACCTAGCAACAGCCCCCATCATAAAGCTCAACTTACTGGGCTTGGCTTCCAGGCACTTGAGGAGTCTCCATGCAAACTGTCATCAAACTGTCTGGTGAACCCCAAGCATCCCCTGTAAGTTATTTGTCTTCCTCTTCTGCTTCATGGCTCATTCCTCCCTGAAAACAGAGCCATGGTATTTCTTTCTGCCTATTAAGTACGACACAGCTTTCAATGTCATATCTAGATCATATCTGAAGTCCAATCTGCATTTGGAAGTGAAAAGCTGTCCATAAAAATAGAAGTTAAACAGGTCAGCTCTTTCACTTAGCCTTTAAAATGTGGCTTTGTGTAGCGTGGTGGACATTTACTGCTGGCTCAGCTATTGTAACCTTTCACTTGCCCTTCTGTAGGCTGATAATCGCAGCAAATCCTGGTGCACAGGCATCTATTATGGTACTTCGGGACATGATTTAGTGGGTATGGTGGTGTTAGGCTGACAGTTGGACTACATGATCTTAGAGGTCTTTTCCAACCTTTATGATTCTATAGCTCTTCTTATGGGCTTCTTAGGGCATCCAAGACATGCAAAAAACTTTTGGAGTAGTTTGTTTGCATCTTCCTGGGGGAGTTCAGCATGGGCTGTATTTGAGGAGCCATGAGAAGTTGTTCAGAACTGCAGTGTGTTGCTGTGCTTATACGCCGATTCTGAGTCCCTTTCATTTGGATCCAGCTACACTCATTTAGCTTCTGTGTAGCTTGGCTTAAGATGTGAAGGAAAAGAGGGGGAAATTCTGAGGAAACTCACTCTGATGGACAGCTTGACTGGTGTTAGACTTGTCGAAGAAGCCTGCTGAGTTCATGTTACTAAGAAATGAGGGTAAATTCAGAAAATAGGAAAGAGGCAGGAATAATAGGGCCACCTGTTAAAAAGTCCAGATATAACTGAACAAACTCATTCCACCCCCCTGAAATGTCTGACATGTCCGAGAGCACCAGAACTTCCACTGCAGGTGTGGCAGTGGGACTGCTGCGTTGTGGAGAGTAACAAGCAGGTGACAGTCATCCAGCCTGCAAGACGAGTCCAAGCGCTCTGAGAGTTGCTGGGCTGTTTATTTTTCTTTTATAACTGCACATTGGAAAGTAAAATCATAAAAACAGAAAGGCTTAGGAAAAAGCCTTTTTTTAAAGGAAAGATTGGGTAAATCCTCAGGTAATGCTAATTACAAATCTCCATTGACTTTTCAACCACTTTGAATTGGTCAGATCAGGTCTTGCTACATTGGTATGTGAGAATCAGTTAACACTGTTCACACCCAAGCTAAAACACTGTAACTGTGAGAGTATGTTTGGGAAAAGAAGGCTGGAATAGTTGCAGTAAAGCTGGCAGGATCTTAAACAATCTCTGTGCTATACTTATTTGCAGGCTGCATCCAACAGCATGGCAATATGTTCCTTATAATGACTCACTAAACCAGATACTTCATGTAGTCAGCTTCTGAAATGTTTTAAATAAAGCAAAACAAAATTATTTCCTAGATCCTCTTCCCTGCCCCACACTCCCACAGTTTAAACCTGCTTTGGCAGTCATTTATTACATGACTAGTCCCACACAGCAGCTAGATTACTTGCGAGGTCATTTGTAAAACTAAATGTTTTCTGCTTTCAAAATGTTTAGCTACTTTGTCTTGATAAATTGTAGGAGCATAAGTCAGAGGAGAGGGGATAAATCACTGCCACTTTCCCCCTTGTGATTCCCTGCACCTCTCTGGGACCGTTTGGCTTGCCTGGTTTCTAGCATCTTGTCATTCAGAGTAATAATAAATCTATGCCATGAGTGCGCAAGGTACTCTGTTGATTTTCTCAGTGTAGCACCTTGTTGTGGAAGATAATTCTGATTTCTTAACAGAAGAATCTTTATTGTTATTACTCTAGAGAGATTTTATCTTTCCATTTCGCATTGTCTGCTCCTCTTGAACCACCAAAGAGAGGTTTACAGCAACATCTACTCATGGTCAGACCCTGACAGCGGTCCAGTCATCTCTGACAATTTGTTGCAAAGCCAGCTTCTTACCTAGAAGAAGAATGAACTCCAGGTTTGTTGCTCCATTCATTCTCACCTTCAGCCATGGGGCAGATTATAGGTTATGTATGAATATTTGAATTGGTATTGATACAGATTATATATTTTATAGATTACTGGATAAATCTTACTCTCCAGAGGTCCTCAGAGCTCTTAGAAAGTTAGATGACTTCTCCTTCACCAATGCTCACATTAAATCTGGTAATCTGCACTGTCCCAGAAAAGCACAAACACCTTAGTGACTTGTCTCAATTCAATATTTAGTATATTTGATTTGATCTATTAGTTACAGTGAATGCCAGGAATAAATCCTGCTCCCTGGCATCTGCTGCTAAATCGGAGCCCATACAATGTCTGCAGCCAGTGCTGATGTGCCCATGGCTGCCAAGGTCATGCAGAAGGTCAGGAGGTACGTTTCGGATCAACTGGAACTGCAGCAGCATCTGCAGCTTCCTCTTCAGATCTCTGCAGGTCCACAGCTTGCACAGTGCAAGGCCGAAAGGTGACGCTGTCATAAATGATACAAGTGCCACCATCCTGTTAGCCAAATCTAGCAAACAACCTAACAGGGCTCCAAAACTGCACAGCTGACAAACAAGTACAAAAGCAAACTGGGAAGAGTACGAAGTCTGCTACTTATGCATTTTGGGGGCAAATAGAACTGAGATATATGAAGTGAGGTCAATAGACCAACATGCATCACTACCTTCCAGATTTGCAGCAAAACTACAGCCAATACAGATGCTTTGCCTGAGAGAAAAATTAGCACAATGGAGAAAGGAACATGAAGCATCCATAACATTCTCCACTTGCTACCTTTTGCTGGTAACATCTTCTGAAGACCTTATCCCTTCTGCACATATTATTTCCTTACAACCTTTACTGGCAGGAGCCAATTCAGAGCACCTTAAATGTATCGATAGAATTACTGGCAGCAGGTGTGTATCATAAACTTGTTGGCACCTGAAGTGAAAAGCAAGGATGGGCTGGTATTCCATGAAATGAGCAGAGCTAGGGGATTACTCTAGAAGGAAGTTAAAATTTAATTCAACAATGATATGGAAAATAACAGATAATATACAGAACAAAGGCCATAGCTGACAACATACTGAGATCACATTGGCAGGTGGTCTACAGGCAACTGATTTGACCTAAGGGCTGTGTTTTCTGATGGGTGTTTTTGTAAATAGGTCTTAACTACCAAACAGCAGAGAGACTGGGAGAATTCTCTAATTTTATCTCAGAAAAAAAATTGAATATGAAAAAGAAAAGGGAAGTTTGAGGTCAGAGGATGGCTCTAACATTCAAACAGAACTTTTTTTTTTTTTTTTTTTTTAAATTTTCCTGAAATTGTTGATTTATTTTCTATTTAGCTATTATTAGCTTTATTGTTTATACTTCACATGTAAGTTTTGAAAAGGATGCTCATATTCCTTTTGAATTAGGTATTTATATATACTAACATATGTCAGAAGTAGCCAGTATTAGAAAATCTGCCATCTGGTAAAGGCACAATGGCAGTTTTATAAGGAGATAGGAATATTGTAACTTTAAGCTCATCTTCATCTGAAATTGCAGCACACTGCTATACAGCATTATTCAGAATGTATGGCTGATCTTGTTCACTGTAGCGAAGCCTGTCTGTCTTAGGGCTGTTGCTGTGGGCAGGAATATACCTGCCTCTCTGATTCTGCTGCTTTGAGCCTGTCTCAAAACGATGTTCTCTCTCTTTCATGAGAGCATCAAGCAAAGGCGATCCCCCTCTTGTGGATGGAAATGTAACGCCACTGCAAATTTTAAACTGCTACCGTGCCACTCCACAAGCTGAGTCAGATTGGACCTAGCTCCTAACATAGCAAGAGGAAGGTGAATTTATTTGCAGCTTTCCTTATATTTTGGTGTGGTATGGGCAAGAGCAGAAGTGAGGTATCATCATCCTAACAAGGATGTTTTGATTCAAATACATACTGCATTGTTACATCCAGGTTCTGAAATTCTTCTCTTACGCTATTGTAGAAGGACATCTGAGTTGGGCATCTTGTTCAGCAGCTTGACATTGAACTCATGGTAATTACCAGCAAATTTGCACCTCTTCTATTTCTAAATTGCTCTTTGTACTTTCACTCTAAAGAGGAAGGATTTATTACAACTTTAAACCAGTGCATCTTTATTTATTCTGGTTTCTGCATGTAGATAGGAGTGTTCTGAAACGGCCCCAGGTTTTTTTTGTTTTTGTTTTTGTTTCTTTGTTTGTGTGTGTGTTTTTTTTTTTCCCAATTCAAACTCTGCCATCTGTCCAGCAGGTGTGCCTCACTGTTGTTTTTGGCTCTGTCGAATAAACATTTTTGAGCACTAAGTAAACATATTGCTGAATTCATCTTTGTTCTGTTTGCATGCTGAAGGGTATACAGTTCCATCACTTGACACACGGCACATTTTGGGTAACCAGCTAGTCAATTCTACCGTGTTTTTTATTGAATTGTAGCATGAACCATTTAATTCTCATTTATTCTTTCTGTTTGAAGATGATTGATACTTGATCATTTGCTTTAATGATGACCTCTCCTATTTCAACACCATGGTCACATAAAACAAATTCTACTAATTTCCTTTGACTCTAATACTGACCTTTCTAGGTAGCTAAGAACCTGATATTTTAGAAACCCACTTATCCTTCATGTTTTGCCGTGACATCCACTACATTAAATGTGTATTCCTAATAAGCACTTCTGAATTTCTTGTGGTTATAATCAAAGCTCCTTATTTGCAAGACAAAAAATGTAATTATCCCCTTACTCTGTGGCATGTTGTTTAGTTTTGCACTTCATTTATTCCCTCAGTCAAATTTCTTTTTTATTTTTAGAGCTTTTGAGACATTTACAAAATTATAGCACTTCACATAGATACCTGGCTGCCACTCTTGGTATGCCAAAAATGATTCCTGCAGGAAACAAAACAAAAAAAAAAATAGGGAAGATTTACAAAACCTGGTAGCTTATCAGCTAGAGAACAGCAACTAGACAGATCTAGTACTATAGATTCAGAGATTTTGTAGTAATACTTCTATAGCTCCTGTTAGGCCACGTAGATAAATTACAAGAAATGATATTTAGGAAGTGTCTTCGGTGTCCAGTCACACAGGTAATGGATGCAGTTTGTAACAGTGCTGTGTCCTGGGCCCATGTAAAGTTGCTTTACCCTTTGATGTCCTCATCCTGCCTGATGCGTGAGGCATTTCTTCACCTCTGCAGCCAGGGAGCACACAACAACCTTTACAGCTCCTCAGGCTCATGCAAAGCCCAGACATTTTCTTCAGACATTCTGGGGCTGATGGTTTGCCTTTCCCCTATCTATTCCAACTTATGTGCATCTTTGCTGACACAGAAATGGAACTTGATACTGACACCACTTTCCCCACTGTTACTCAAAGAACTGTGATTCTTCATTAAAAGCAAGAATCAAGTATTTTCTTCATTCTGAAATAAGAGCTCATACTATTTATCTGAAGAAGTAAAGGTGTTTATTGTTTGACAGCATAGTTGGACATCTGTGAGTGATGTATAAAGATGTGTGTATTCTTAGAACAAGAAAGCATTTGGGTAAAGAATTGCCAATAACTGCACTGAGAAAGAGTCCCACCTGAAGCAATGTGATATTTTTCCTCCCATAAATGCTTATTTTATTGTGTTATAAAGAACACAAATAGTCATAGAACCATAGAATATCCTGAGTTGGAAAGGACCCATAAGGATCACTGAGTCCAGCTCCCGGCCCCACACAGGACCACCCAAACACAAACCCTGTGTCTGAGAGCGGTGTCCAAACGCTCCTTGAACTCCGGCACCTTGGGGCCGTGCCCACCGCCCTGGGGAGCCTGTTCCATGCCCACCACCCTCTGGTGCAGAACCTTTTCCTGACCCCCAGCCTGACCCTCCCCTGACGCAGCTCCATGCCGTTCCCTCGGGTCCTGTCGCTGTCCCCAGAGAGCAGAGATCAGCGCCTGCCCCTCCGCTCCCCTGTGAGGAAGCTGTAGGCCACCATGAGGCCTCCCCTCAGCCTCCTCTGCTCTGGGCTGAACAAACCCAGGGACCTCAGCTGCTCCTCATACGTCTGCCCTCTATACCCTTCCTTATCTTTGTAACCCTCCCTTAGAGGCTCTCTAACAGTTTTATGTCCCTCTTACATGGTGGCACCCAAACCTGCACCCACTGCTCGAGGTGAGGTCGCCCCAGGCAGAGCAGAGCCGGACAATGCCTTCCCTCGCCTGCCTGGCAGTGCTGGGCCTGAGGCACCCCAGGGTACCCCAGGCTGCGGTTGGCCATGGCACACTGCTCTCTCATGTCCAACTTGAAGTCGACCAGAACCTCCGGATCCCTTTCCACAGAGCTGCTCTCCAGCCTCCCACCCCCCACTTTGTATGTATATCCAGGGTTTCCCTGCACTAGGCACAGAATCTGGCATGGGGCAACCTTGGGTGTATGTACAGACTGGGGGACAAAGGGGAAAAAAGAACTAGAGCTTCCTTGCTCTCCTGACAAACCAAATTATGAGATGTAAGGCAGGATAAATTTCACTTGCGATACTATTTTTATGCCTTAGAACCACACAACTGTAGCATTTGCCAAGGATCAAATATTGATTTATTTAAATATTTTTGCATCTATGTCTTGGCTTTAGATATTTGAAAATAACTTACATGTACTGTATGTAACGAGTTAAAAATCAACAAACACATGAACATTTATGAGATTCCAATGCCCATACAGAATACCAACAAAATTATTCACATTTATAGCTTCGCATCTGACTACTAATATCCTTCCACTTGTCTCCTGTCTAGAAAGAAAGAAAACAGAGGCTTCTGTGTCATGCCCAGAAAGTTAACAGATTCATGCCCAAACAGATTTTGGCAAAAAACAAAACAAACAACAACAAACAACAAACAAACAAACAAACAAACCAAAACCAAAACCAAAACCAACCAAAACAAAACAAAAACACAAAGAAAGTTGATAAGCTCAGAACTTCTATGGAAATGTTCTTAGTTCCTAGCCTTTATTACACTACCTTTGGTTCCTGTTATCTGTAACAACCTGAGATATCTCAGTTTTCTCAAACCACGTAGTAGCTTTGGTTCTGTAAACAACAACTTCAGAGGATGGTGCAGTGCTGTCTTGGTGTGACACATACTTCAGCACCAAGCATGACTGTGAGCTCCATGGAGACAAAGACTGTCAGGTTTAGTTTGGCACCAACTAAAGAAAAGGGTTTGTACTCTCTGTGTGCCCTGTGGGACCTCAACTCCCTTGCTAATGGGTGCCTTTAAATGGTGGAGTGAGAAGGCAGTATTTCTGTGAAGTCACAGAGCTGTACTGTAACAGAGGCATCTGTTATGTAAATGAAGAAGATGTAGGGGTGTTCTGAGCTGGGCAAGCTAAACTATAGTCTCAGTCTTCTTTCCTCTTAATGTTTTATGACTGATATTTGATTTTAGTGCATGAAATGCATGGCTTCCAAAAAGCAAAATATACATCTCTAATATCTTCATGTTTGTTTTAGTTTAGTGCATTTTTATCATTTATTCTTCATATCAAAAGAAAATTCCACCACAACTGCCACAATGGATGGCATTGAAATGTAAATAGAAGGTTTCACCTGTCAGCAAACAAGTCCTGAAGATGCATAGAATTATCATCCTGCAAATGACCTTACACTGTTGGGAAGGACTGAAGAGAGGTTTCAATGACAACAATTGCCTTCTTCCCTATTCCATTTCTCCTTCTGCGGGCAGACATGAGTAAAAAACAATAATGCTAGAAGCTACAGGAATTTAAGATTAAAAAAAGTACCTTACTTGAGGTCACTTGAATAGGAATGATAAAATTTGAATTAGTAACAATATATGCTACATTCAAATATAATTACAGAAAGGAAGTATGAATTGACAACAAGTATAACAAATGGTGCTACATATCAACAAAGGAGAATAGAAATGGAGCCATTGTTTCTATAGCCTTGTTGGCAAGGTCGATTGCTTTTTTTCTTTCCCAAGACAGTTACTGTCTCCTCCATTTCAGGCAGCTAAGAATTAGGAGTGGTTACACATTCCTGTGTGCCACACTGAAAAATGTAATGTTCTTCAGTGCCATTTTACTTCATGACATTCACTGGTGGGTGCACTTGTCCAGCAGTGTGACAGGCACGTGCAGGATGTGAGGACCTGGCAGCCAGTGCAGGAGGCTCTCTGTGTGCTGAAGAGCAAAGCTGCAGGTTGCTGGGCCAGCAGGAGCTGGCAAGACCAGGTCATAGAATCATAGAATCATAGAATCATAGAATTGTTAATGTTGGTTCTGGGCAACCTGCTCTAGGTGGCCCTGCAGGGTTTGGAGCAGGTGACCTCCAGAGGTCCCTTCCAACCTCACCCATTCCGTGATTGTGTGAAAGACCAGACTGCAGGGTTGGGTAGTGGCTCAAGGGATTTTCTAAACATCAGAGTTTTTAATTTCTCCTTGTGAATTCCTTGAACAAGTTCTACTGTGCAAAAAATTAGTATGATTCATGGGGCCATACTTCTGATGCTTCTAGGCAAGCAGCGGACACTGTGGAAAGGTGGAATGTTTTCTCCAGATATGCTCTAGCTGAAGCATGGCTCAGTCTCTTACAGTGCTTCACAGCAAGTTGTTCTGCTAGAAAGCAAAAATACTTCAGTTACAACAGTGCCATTTTTTGTTGAAGATGCTTCTTCTGCAAAAGGGTACATACATACTGGGAATTGTGCATTAGAATAGTTCAACACTAATGCTACATTGATTCAAAGCATGTCTACGAGTATTGACCATATATTTTCTTGCTTGGTCTCAGAATTTAGTATGCAAGGTTTTGAATCTTGCAAATATCTGGTCTATTTTTTTTTTTTAAATGTATTTATCAATTTATTTCTTAGGATTCTGATGGGACTTAATAATACATTTTATTAAGCTTTAGCAATGAATCTAATACTGATCTACTGATACGTGTTTATTCATATACTGCTTTATAGTTTTAAAGTATTGTTCAATAACTGTTAACAAACAGTTTTTAAAAAAATCCTGCAGAACAGAGGCTGGAAAGTGGTTTATGAAACAAGCACAAATTAACGGAGATCAGGCTGGTGCAAAGTACAGTGGCTAGTGCTTTAGTGTAACGGAGGATACGGAGAGAACTTCAGGTTATAAAATTTGTTCCACAGAGGATGTGTCAAGGTGCAACTCTCAATGTCAAGGCAACTCTATTTGCTCTTAGCTTCTGTAGGTTCCATGTCTATGTCCAGCTCTGACAGAGCACAGTAGAAGAGCAGCTGAACGTACTTTGTTGTTGTAACTGCAATACAGAGCAAAAATGTAGCTGAGACAAAGTTTTAACATACATTTGACATGTATATGGATTTTGAGATATTTGAAATCACTGTGCAGGTACTAGGAAAATCTTAAGAAAACATTAATAACTTTGATTAAACATACATTATGAATAGAAAAAGGCAAAAAGAGATCAACAATTAAAAACGAAAGTCTTCCTTAATCAGATTTCCATCAACATTTCCACTGAATTGTCAGACTGACATCTAACTTCAAACTGAATAAAAATATTAAAATTTTCAAGATTGCCTGAACCTGAGAAGTGGAAACTAGCCTTCAGGCCAATAGTTCATTATTTCATAAGTTAGGAAAACACATGGACTCCTCTGACTCAGATATTCCACTTCTCAAGCAGGGATTGACGCAGTGATATTCTGATGTTTCTGCTTTCCAGGATCTCAAACTGCGTGCATTTAGCCTCCACAATCCTACAGGGCTTGTTTTGAGCTGACATTTTGAAATGGCTCAACACCACAAATATTAGATGTCTATGTTGCATCCACATATTGGACCGTTTCGTCCAGGTATGCATGCCTTTGTTTTCAGGGCCGTGTGATGAAGCGAATGATCTGACAGGCTGTATGCAGCACTGCAAAACTTCACAGGGAAAAAGAATCTAGGAAAAGTTACCCTTTCTTCTGACCGAGCATTCCAGATTTTGGCACACTGACTAAGATGAGATAGTATTACTTACCAGAAAGCCACCGTAGAATTTTAGGTCTTTTTTCAACTGGCAGATAGACTCCCAAATAATATGCAGGAACTCCTGAGAGGGCAATACCAATGCCAATAAGGGAATTGATCGTGTCACTGTAGAGAGGAACCATGACCAGGAAAAGGGAGCACAAACAGTATATGATAGGGAAGAAGAGGTTAAGCTGTGGAGACAAAAACAAAATTCAACATTTATTAAAAGAAGCAGTAAATATTCTATTGGAAAAAAATGTCAAGCTTTGGAGATTAGACAAGTCAATAATAAAAATAAAATTACTGACTGTATGACTACTAAGTACTGTGTTCATCTTTGAATGGCTACAGTTAGCGTGATTAAGTGTCTTCAGGGAATGCTGCTGAGAGCCTCTTTTTGATACATGCCTGAGAATCTGATGACCATTATGTGGTTTTCAGACCTCACAAGCTCAGTTCCTTTCCACATTATTAAGACACAAATTTTGGAAAGCAGTGCTTTAAAATTGAACAGTAATAGGCACTTTTCCCTCTCACTTCAATTGCAAATTTTTAATTGTAAATTTGATAGGGAACCAACTCAGTTAGACTTTCAATTACCATCTTGATTCTACAAAACTAAATGGCTCATTTACAACCATTTTGGTGGGGTACTTAACAAATATATATCACAAGGGAAGTTGCAATAATGTCTTTATGGATTTCTTTTCCACTGGAGTATTTTTCACTGGCTGTAGTAATGAGCCTTCTCAAGAGTCCAGGAGATGGCATCTGAACACTAGCTGAAATCTGGAGAGTTTACTGGTATAAATATTCCTTGTCCTTGTAGAAGTTAAAAATAAAATCTGATGAAAGCCAACTGCTATGTTAAAAACAAAAAAAGGAAAAATTATATGCAAACTTGTGACATCGACTAAGCTGGCAAACACTAATAGGAATTAAATAGTCATTAGCTATTGTCTGCCTTGTTTTAGTGGAGTCAATGGCAAAACTGTCATAAGCCAAGATTTTATTTCACCTTCCCTTATTTTGAAGGAAAGATTGAAAATAAAGTATGAGAATGCTTCTGGAAAATTTGGTTTGTGGAAGTTTTCTAGCAGCATGTGCTTAGCATATTTTAGTCTTTTGTTTGAACCATATTTTTTATAATCATGATGCTACAATTAAACAGAAAAAAAAAAGTACTGGTAAAAATGGTGCAGAAGGTTAGGAATATAGAGTAACAAGAAAGAAATATTTAGAAAATCTTTGAAAGCATTGAAAGTTACAATATATATGTATTTCACAGGTATATGGATTTTGAGGTATTTGAAATCACTATGCAGGTTTAAGAAAACAATAAATACCTTAAGAAAACATTATTAAAAACATTACAAATATCTTAAGAAAAACATTGTGTATATAATACACATATATATTATATATATTATAAAAACATTATATTATACATATATTGTATAATAAACATAACATATATAGAATCCTAGAATGGTTTGGGTTGGAAGAGACCTTAAAGATCATCTAGTTCCAACTCTCCTGCCATGTATTTTATATATATATAATATTATATATAAATACCTTAAGAACAAACATTATAAATATTTTAAGAAAACATTAATAAATTTGATTAAACACACACTATGAATAGATAAAGGCATAATGTTAATTTGGATTTCTCATAATTTTGCTGCATTTCTGCAGAGCCGAGATGTGGGTCAAACAGGACCCAGTGTAGATTTCTGTGCCTGGGGGAAGATTTTGTCTCCATCCCTGCTTCCTGGGCAATCACTGGATTAAAGCTAGAAACCAATTGTACATGTGCTTCGTTTCTGTGGTGGCTCCCTCGCTCAGGCAATGGCTAGATGCTCTTCTACAGTCAGCTGTTAAGCTTCTTGTGTTTCACTGCCTATGACCACTGTGCAGGAAAAGGGCTGAATGCTTACATCGGATTATTCAAGTTTTTGAACTTCTGCATAAGAACAATTTTGAGCATTTATGGGCTTTGGAGGGATTCTTGCTGAAGTTGTTAAGCTATGTAAGTTTGATCAGTGTGAACCTCCCTGGAGCCCGCATCGCATACCAAGGTCTCCTGTGAACAAAACCAAAAGGACCAAGAACTGACCATGAACTCCAGTGATTTATTTAGTCCTGTTTATTGATAAAAAAAAGGACATTTAAATTTTAATGAAAGGAAAAATAAATTGAAAATGTTATTTCAACCTTACAGCAAAGGTACCAGAATAGAAGTTCTTGTGGAAACCCAGGTTTTGCTCCTTGATTTCTCACCTTGTATGCTAACAGGATTTCTATGGCTGAAATGAATAGCCTATTACACAACTGGTAATGTTATGGTTTGGGGATTATGTGTAACATAAACATGTTCATTAGCTGGCTGTTACAGCTTATTTCCTCCCATTTACTTACTTTAATAGGCCGTAGTCTATGTGGCTGAGTATATCTCAAATATATTAGTCCTGCAATAGACAGACCCACAAAAAGCCAGTAGTTGAAGGAGTAGTAATTAATGAGGAGGAAAACATCTTCCACAAGGAGATAAAGCAATGTCATTAAGCCCTAGAGATAATAAAAAGAAAGACTTTTTAATGGGAAAATAAATATATGTCACATTAAAAAACAAAAAAAAAAAAAAAAGAGGTAGTAAGGTTATAAAAGGGCCTGTTGCAAACATATTTGTCTGGACTTAGGAGATAATGTCCTTGCGAGAAGGATATACTTAAAACTAAGAAATCCACAAATACACTGCGTGGAACCTGCTGGTGTCTCTTCTTCAGATGTAGTGGTGACAGCTCCAGGTCTGGCTGAAGAGGTCCAGCAGAAAACCCTCTGAAGAAGGACAGATGAGCAGCACAGCCTCGGCAGGGCCAACTGTTCTGGTTGGCTTCAGTTTGAACTAGCTTTTAATTTAGTCTCTCTTTTGGAAGTGCTCACAATCCACTCATACACTGAGGTTGTTAGAGTACGTTCTGTGGTTTGCAGGTATGCTGTGTACTGGAGAGCAGGAGAAAGTAAGGATGGGTACAGGCATCCAACAGTATGGATTTAAATGCTTTAAAGCTCATGTTGTAACTAGAGCCTTAGAAAATCAGCCTACAGGAGATCTTCCTGTCATATTCATCTCCAACGGACACTGAAAGCTCACATAAAGACTTAACTCCTGCCTACATGTTACCTAGTTAGCCATTTTCGATTTTCTACGGAATGCTTCTGTTCCTAATTCTGACTACTGGTACAGAGAGCATACAACGGAATCAGGCCATTCTCTTTCCACTGAAGAAAATCCACCAGACAAAATAACACCTCGCTACCCCTATCCCCAAAGAGTTTTAGGAATTCTGGCCATTAGAGGAAGATTTCCCCAGTGTCGGAAAAGCCAGAGAGGCCTGCAGAGCAGGGAGATGCAGCACTCCCTGGGTCTGCATCCTTGAGTCTGCATCCCTGGGTCTGCATCCCCGGGTAATCATGCCAGGCACAGGACCAGGAATTCACTTACATTAAAGAGAAGAGCAGGGACTGGTGTGAAATGCTTCACATGAATCAAGCTCAGACTATCAGGGAGGTGTCCTTCTCTGGCTCCAACAAAAAAAAGCCTTAAAAAAAAAAAAAAAAAAGCCCCCTCAAACAACCAGACAGTTAGCCTTTAGTTCAGGTGCCTTTAGTTTATCATAACAATCCTTCCAGCAGAAATGAACAATTTACCACAGCAGCAATTAACAGTGTCACTTTTACAATGTAGTAGTAAAGAATGCAGAGTTATGGCAAACAGTTCTATCTCAATTATTTTAAATAAATTTTATATTTATTACCTAGATGCTGAAATTATTGACGAATTTAACCCACTATAGCAAGACACGGCCACAGCTATAGGAATTACCCACTTAGCGTGACTAAGGGTTTCACTGCCAAATGTCTGTAAGGGAAAAAGAAAACAGTAGTGAGGCCCATTACATTAAACATACGGACAGACAACCCCGGGAAACTCTCATGAGAACACACCAGCCCAAATATAATGTCATAGCTGTTGCATTCCTCTGACACTGATAATTACATGGGAAACTAAAAACTGGGAAAAAACTGAACAACATAAAAATAAAAATGACAGATATATTAAAAAAGGGATGAAAAAGAAATTTAAAGCTGAGATGATGTCAATGAAATAACGGATGAAGATGAGTTGGTTATAATGTATTCTGACAAATCCTCATTGCATTAAGCCACGATTCATGATTGTACTTGAGTGTAAAATATTGATAAGGTTCCAAAAAAGCATTTCATGGCATATTTTTGTGTTGAAAACATTGCTGCAATCCTGCAGCACTAAAAATCACTCACTTTACATTAAAATGACAGAAAAAAAAAAAAAAAACCCTAGTTCTTAGATTACCCAGACATTCCATAGCTCTTTCTTTGTGTGGCTTTAATGAAAGCATCTTCTATACTGAAGTACTGTGAGGTGCAGGATTTACAGAATGCATAAGAGGATTTTATAAGACCAGATTTATTGGATACGAACTTTATATGCACCTTCTAATGGCACTCTTACACAAAAAAAAAAAAAAAAAAGGTTTGAAACTAAGCAAAAATCTTCAGCATAGAAATATTTAAATTGTTTCACCAATAAGTATGCTACCTGAGATTCTTCCACAGTGGAAGAATTTGGAAGTTACTTCCACACAGTAACTTTTGCTTTTGTCATTTTATATAACTTACCACAGCCACTGCATCACTTGTGAGGAGTGCTGACATGTCCAGCACTACGTAGTACGCTATATTAGTCAGCAAGTAAATAATGGTCACAATAGGCATGGAAATTGCAATAGACATAGGCAAATTCCTGCAAAAGGAAAATGGCAAAATTATTTCATGTTCTTTGAATTTAAATAGAAGATTGTTCCCAAATTCAAACATTTGTAAATGGATACATCCATCACTTTTTGTAATACAACATTTTGTAATTGTGTGTAGCCACGTATGGTACAGTTCCATAAGCAGCTTAGCTTGCTTCTTGTGGCTCTGTCACAAGTTTTAGAGAAAAATTGTACATTTGTACCTGTATAATTTAAAAACTGCCTTTTATATAAAGCAGTTTAAGAGAGCACCTAAGCAATGAACTTTAAATGCATGCTTAGGCATTGACTGTAGCATTTTTTCCTGACTCATAACCTGTGCATGTCCCACAACAAGGTGGACTTGTATCAGTTTGTGCAGGTGAAGCACACCACTCCCACAGGGTGGACATCCCTGCAGAGAAGGGGAGATGGCATTTCCAGTTCTACTGTGGACTATTTTAATTTCTCAGTTAACCTTTAATTGTCAGCAAAATGGAACATTTTGCCCATAAACAGTAACACTGAAGACCACACAACAAAGTAAACATAATAAATGTGACAAAGTCATAAACTTGACAAAGTCTTACTCTATTAGTGGCAAAAGCAGTCATGGAATTTTAGAATACTTACGTGGGATCCCACACTTTCAGCAGGGATTTGTTCTCCTCCCCCCTTAAAAATCCAAGTCCAAAGTGTGATGTATAAAATATATATATGTAGGAAAACTATTTTTTAATGCGATACAATTGGTGAGAGAGGACAAAAATCCACAAGAGTTCTCAGACTTACTAGTCCTTTTGGAAATAAGAGTTTTTGTAGAGAAAACGGTCAGACTAATTTTCAATCAGAAACAAACAGAAAGCAGCTTGTCCTGTTGTCACCTGCCCTACCGGAACACTTTCCAGTGCTTTGAAAGCAGCGCGTGCATTTACCTCTTGGGGTTCTGCATCTCCTCAGTGACATAATTCAGGGTGTCCCACCCTGAGTAGGAGAAGAGGGCAGAGTACAGAGCCAGCGCGATCATTCCCGGGTCTGTTGCTGAGCCCTCAAAGGGAGCTCTGAGGTTTTCTGTTTCTCCTGTACAAACGGCAGGCACCAATCATCTGTTACATGTCAAAGATCATGACCTAGAAGAACACTACACTAAACATCTCAT
>VXAV01001235.1:71808-82033 GCA_013399715.1 Alectura lathami
CCTCCCCCCCCCAAAATAAACCCCATTCCATCCAGGTTTCATTACTATTAATCAATGTTACACTTTCACTTGAGAAATAGGAGAGGCTCAGCCAGCTATGGAGTACAGATGCTCAAACAGTGACACTGAGATGGGGAGACAGCAGAACATGTTTTCCCACATTTTCTATTTGGACATCACTTGTGAAATTCCACCAGACCTCACAGCTTCCTCATTCCCTGGCACAGAACCCTTGCCTACCAAGAGAGGGTGATGTGCTAAGGGTTATGCCCTCGCAGCCAGGGAGAGATAGTTGAGAAACCCAATTTCAATTCCTGAATCTGTCTCGTATCCTCTCCTGTCTGTGCCTTTATCATCACGAGATGAACTGGTGGCCAATGGAGTGAGAATGTCACGAGACCCCATTCCCAGTAGGACACTAATCCCCCACAAAGTTGTTCCCAAAAACTAAGAGAAGACACAAGAAAATCCTTTCTTTCTAAATTCTCCTCTAGCTTAGCTCAATCAGTTGAGATGAGAACCTGCAGAAAACTGCAGCACAGTAGAAATGTTCATGAAACCGCATGGGCCTTCATTGCAGTCCTGAAAAGAGGAAGAAAGGCCTGCTTACATTTGCAGGAAGAAAGTGAACTATCTAACATAAATGGAAGTGGGTTTAGCTATTAAGGAAGACAGAAACACGCTGAAACCTCTATTAGGGAAGAAGGTAATGTCTTTGCTATAAAATGAAGCAACTTCACCTTGTGGTTAAACTAAGAAATATACCAATACCACAAAAGCAATTCAGCCTTTGAAGAACAGTAAATACTAGTCTTTCGCATTCATAACAAAGTCTTTTTCTCCAGAGACTGCTAGAATTCAGGAAGGTGAAGCTCCAAGATCAACAGACACTTTCGGGACATGGGTAAAGAAAATAATAGGAAAGAACAAAAAAAAAAAAGAAAAAAAAAAAAAAAAAAAAAAAAAAAAAAAGGAAAATACCCGTTAGGAACAAGAAGATCTTTCTAACTAGAGGGCATCTACTCGAAATCGGATACGTTCACAGTGTTCTAAAACAAGAGCTGTCTCTGAGCAGGAGTATGGCAGGGCTAAAATGTGACAACAGTTCTTTCCATTGAAACAGATACTGAGTTTAAAAGAGTGCACTACTACTGAGTGCACAGCTCAGTAGTAAACAGTGAAACAGCTACTGAGTTTAAAATTGACCTGATCACAGCTCCCTCCACAAGTCTTAATCACTTCTCCTCCCAATCCCTTCGGCAGTTAAGCACTTGGTTCTGTTCAGGCAGAGTAGAGATGAGACCTTTATTACCAGCAGTAAAAGCAGTCAGCATTTTGCATTCCTCACAAGAAGGCTTCCTCTCTGCCTTTTTCCTCCTGACCTCAGTAACAATGTAAAGGAATCAACCTTAGGACTGTGTTAATTTGTTCAGTTTTCTTTGGACTTGATCAAATTGATGACAAATGACATACACTGATATGGCTAAACAAAAAAGCGCCCTCAAAGTCCTTACTGTATAGTAATAGCTGATGCATTAGAACTGGAGCCAAGGAAAGCAGAACGCCAGAACACATAAGAAAGCAAGCACTCCTGTTAGGTTTTACAAGGTAGTTTCTGTAGAAGAAAAAGACAATTCCTAAACTGAAGAAGGAAAACCATCTTTAACTGAATAAAGGCACAATGGCTGCTTAGAGGTCTCATGGGAAAGGAAAAGGGAACCTTAGCAACTAAGCAACAGAGCTAGAGTTGGAAGAGACCTCAGTGTACCAGTGTCCAATCTAAGAAAACAAAATCTGTTGTCATACGCAAAGATCAGAAGCAGCACTGGAATAAACTGGTATCTAGCTTTTAAGCGTATCCAGTTCAGTCCAGTTACCGTGATAACAGATGGCTCTTCCATCCTGTGATGTCTTCCGATACCGCAGTGCTTCACAGCAGTGTTCAGTATTGCCCCATTTCTAGGAATAATCATGCCTGTGCCTGCTTCACGTAGCTGAAGAGCCAGTTCCTCTTTCCCCAGATTTCTGCTGTGCTGTTCTGCCCCAGGAGGAGGCGCAATGCTAGTCTATCAATTTTAACTAGCATGAGCCAGAGACACTGGGGCTAACTTTGCTCTAGCTAACATCAAAGTGATGTTAATTCAGTTGCTATCTGCTATTCAGCCTGAGCAACGCAGAACTTGGTGTGTGTTGGTTTGCCACAGCAAGGATGAAAGAATAATTAAACAACCACTGCTTAGTAAGCCATAAAATTCCCCCAATCTTCCTATGACAGATAACTTTTTCAGAACAAATAAAACTTCACAAGCAAATCTTATGGAGCCTGACTTCCTGCATGGGCTTTTAAATTCATATACACTTCATTTTTAAGGATGCAAGTAAATGGAGAAGATTCTTACCTTTACCGATTTTGTAAAGACCAACAGATATCACCAAGATAAGGGCCATAACTTTTGCATATGTGAAAATATCTTGTACACGGGTTCCCCACTTCACATTAACACAATTAATAAATGTTAAGGAACCTGTCGAGAAAAATAACACGCATGAAATGAGCACTGGAGGTTTGACGTGATACATTTCAAACATATCCTTCCAGATACCAGCCTTCTACCAAACAATGCAACAAAATCAAATTTCAATGTTTCAGGACCACATAGATTTATTAAGATGAATGAAATACCTGATTTACTCTAGAGGATACTGTGATACCTATTTCATGACAATGAAGGCATGAAGAAAACACCAGATTTTTGGATTTTAGGATGACTCCTGCTCCTTTTAAATAATCTTTAACGCTTTCAATTTTCTCAAAGTCAACTCAGCTGCTCACATGGAGAAGATGCAATTTCTGTATATTCTCTGTTTGCACCGAAGTTCTCCTGAAGTTCTCCTCGCTGATTCAAGCCCTAGTCTACATACAGAGTAAGGACAGTTCCTGCACCAAGGAGTCTGGAAGCTCTGTAGCACCCTGAATTCAGCCAGCTCAGCATGCTGTCACTGTGTCCTTGGATTGGAGCTGTGCCATTCACGTTTGACCCCAAACTTGAAGGTTACAGAACTAATGACGGAGTTCTCCCAAGCATTGATTTTGACAGAATCTCATGGAAATAACGAAGTGGGTTGGCTGCAGAGATTGGGTGGGGTCAAATCGTTCTTCTTTCCTCCTCCTGCCATGTTCTTTGCATTCTGCTTTATTGCACAAGTTAAACCTGATGAGCAGATGAAGGCTAGGAGGAGTGCACACACAGCATCCTGGGCAGCTTGCCTGCCTGGTAGCACTTTAATTCAACACAGAGAGAGGTGTGCATTTGGTATCAGGCGTGAAGCCCATCTGCTGGCAAAGGACAACCAAATGCAGCATGGGCAGTTCAGAGTGCCCTCGGGCACCCACCAGAATGGGCTGTTTCTTCTCCAGCAGTCTTCTTGGTCTTTTCTTCTGTTTCCTTGACCTGCCTATCATCTGCATGTCAGTTTTGGAAGAAAGAAAAAGGATTTTCTAACTACTTAAAATGAAAACCATCTAGAAACCTTCCACACAGTAAGGAAATTAGCATCCAACTGCAGATGCTCACAGGACTTTTGTCTTCATTGTCACAAGCAGCTCTGCGTATTTGACTGGGTGTACATCATCTAAACAATGATGAATCTGGCTATTTACAGATTGGGACCAGATATGCCCCCACTATTTCCTATTAATATACCAACGTTGTGCAATAGGAACATAATTTTATTTTTATTCTGGTATTAAAAAATCCATTAGGTTATAAAATCTTGTTTCTGTTCAGTGTTGGGATTGAATATAATTTTAAACACATCTATAACAAAGGATTGCTGTAAATCTTGCTCTAGTGTGGCATATACATTGAAATATGACTTTTTATGCTCTGTAATTAAAAAAAATCTTCAAGAACTTAACAACATATGTCTCTCTTAAAAGTACAGTAATACCTACCAGTAAGTGTTAGGATTATAGCTGTATTTCTTAAAATGATAAAACAAGTATTGACTGAAGTTTTTAATACTGAACATTTCCAAGTTACTTCTGATGCTATTAAGTGCTATTAAACTTTGATGCTATTAAACTTTGATGCTATTAAACGCTGCAAAGGATACATTTACTGCACGTGTACATAACACACGACATGTATTACGTGTCATTAAATTCAAGGCAACATCACCTTGCCATGGGATTCCCAGTAAATCCTAGTAAATACACAGATTTAAATAAGTTCTCTGCACTGTGCTGATGAAGTGCCAGTTAAATCCACTGCTCCTTAACCTTATCAACATTTTTCAAGCTAGTAATAAGCTTGCTATCTGGCAATGCCAAATTGCATATTACAGTTAATATAGTAAACTGCAATTTTCCCAGCAATCTGGGCTGCTACTCAAAATGCTGGTTATAAGCCTGGTCAGTAGTGAGACAGTGAGTTTTCTGTATAAGAAAGTAGCAGCTGCCAGCCACACCTTGTGCATCACCTCATAGACATCAGAAGTACTAGAGCACACCACAGATGATTCACACGAAGACTACTGCAAGAACAATTGAAGAACCAAAGGATTAAAAAACATCAGCATTTGAACACTTCTCTCAAGTGTTAGGACTTCATGAGTTGCATCTAGAAAACTGGGGAAATTAATTTTGTTCTAATAAATAACTGCTTTCCTGTGCAAGCAGAGACTTCCAGCTGATAAAGTCTTCGGGAATAGAGTTAGGTGCCTTTTGGACTGTAGAGTGGTTGTGATGGTCCCAAGTTATATCAAGGAGCCTTCTTCAGGAGTGAACTTCCTCTGTACCATGCTGGTGAGAGTAAGGGCTACAGAGAGAAAACCTTTTCAGAATTGTAAGTGTACTTACACTAACTTAAGTTAAAATCACCCATCCTTTTGGAAGATTTTGTTGAGTTATACAATTTAAGGACAGATTTGTCATGCTTATCTCTGTGTTCAAGGAAGTCAAGTCTGAGGAGTACGTGATTACTACTCAATTTTTCTAGAAATAAAACTCACATTAGAATCATAGAACATCCTTAGTTGGAAAGGACCCACAAGGATCACTGAGTCCAACTCCTGGCTCCACACAGCACCACCCAAACCCAAACCTTGTGTCTGAGAGTGGGGTCCAGACTCTTCTTGAGCTCCATCAGCTTGGGGCCGTGCCCACTGCCCTGGGGAGCCTGTTCCATGCCCACCACCCTCCGGTGCAGAACCTTTTCCTAACCCCCAGCCTGACCCTCCCCTGATGCAGCCCCATGCCATTCCCTTGGTCCTTTCGCTGGTCATCAGATAGGCACTGTATTTTTAATTTCATATATGTTTTATGATTTTTATTCACTTTAAATGACTTGCAAGAAATAGGCGAGAGAGAACATAGACAAAATGTGGGCTGCAAATTAGACCCATGTTTCACAAAGATATTTTAAATCACCAGTCACAGTTTCCCTCAAATTGCTGGAATTCTCCTCTGCCCTCTAATAACCTCAGCCCCAAATAAAATACATCTGAACAAAAGCATATTAATTTCTATAATTATAGTTCTTAATTTCTAGTAATCATTACTTACAAATACAAGCAGCTGCAATCAGTCTGACTGCATCATATGGCGGCTCACAATGAGGAAAAATCGGCTGAACAACGTAGTTAGCAAATGTGATCGCTATCACTGCCTGAGTTGTTGGTTCGATAATTAGCAAAGAAGACCACAGTCTGATGAAGGCCACAAAGGCACCGAATGCTTCCAGGATGTAGGCATAACTGGCTCCAGATTTGACAATGGATGTTCCCAGCTCAGCATAACACAAAGCTCCAAACAGTGAGAACAAGCCGCCAAGAGCCCAGATGATTAGAGACAGTCCGTAGGAAGCACTGTACATTAAAACACCTCTGGGAGATACAAATATCCCAGAGCCAATCATATTCCCTACAATTAAAGAAATTCCATTTAGTAACGTAATTTCTTTTTTCATCTGCATTTTTTCACTTGTGTCTGCCATATCGTCCATTTCAGCTTTTTCATTCTTAGATTTGGATTTTTTATTGCAGCATATTTGCCGGGGCATGGGCATCTTCAAATACTGTTACCTGAAAACAAGAGGAGATAATGCATTTTGTAAAGCACGTGGCAACAGAGACATGAGTAAGATAATGAGTGTACAAGGCAAGAATTGTACAAAGAACAACTATTTTGCCTGCTTTCTTCTTGTAGTCCAGGAACCACGAGTGGGTATTCCTACTTTCCCTCTTCTGTAGCTTTTTAATGGAGGTCTCTGTCCTTGATTACAAATCCTGAAACTTTGATTTCTTCATTTCACATTCCTGAAATTGACTCTGACTTCACTTTTTTTACTTATCTCGAATTGTAAGTCTGCGTACTGTTACTGAAGTGATCTTGCGGAAGAAAAAGACACTCTTCCCCTGGAAACATGCTCCAAGACAAGTGAAGTTTCCCACACAAATATACCACTCCCTAAATTTTGCAGCCATCCCAGGAAGAACTTTCTTTAATTATTCATCATTTATTTCATCAAATCACATCCATCTGAAAATTATCTACTGAGGAATACAAGAAAGAAAGATATTCACAAGCTCCAGCTTCAGGTGGTTAATGTTAACGTGAGGATAAATAAAAAGCTCTAGCTGTTCCAAGAGTTTAGATTATGCCTGCAGTGAATAACGCATCTCGTTTAGTTATTAACCTCAGTTGACCTCTGGGTGAAAGCCACTTGAATGCATAGGGATTGAGTTTTGAACACCCTATTCCTGGAACACTTTCATACAAGGGAGTCCAGCAAAACACTTCCAACACCAGTGCTCGCAGGGCAAGATCCAAGTACAACAGGAGCTGGGGAAAACAATGTGGCTGTGTGCTCACATAGATAAATCAGCCCTGTGCACACATCACGCTCCTTGGGCCTGCGGGGGGGGAGAGATGGGGAAGTGCATCTGGACTGCAGTGATGTCCCCTGACTACACTCATCCTTAGGTCAGTCTTACCCATACCAATGCTTGCTTAGAACAATGATTTTTTTTGGTACCTGTCTCAAGAGAAATGAATTTCAACTTCCTTTCCCTCCATCCTCCTACTCCTAAGTGCTTCCAAAGAAAAATTCCTCAAAATCCTAAGTGCTAAAGCAAAGTTTTATGTGTAGAGCAAAACTCTGCCCCGTGACACTGGCTGAAAACATTTAATCACAAATGTATGTTATTAAAATATGGATCAATGGCCATTAAAAAAAAATCCTAAACATCCTGAGATGAGTGTTTTCCTTGGTAAGTATGTTTGTTTTAGCAATCCGGAATAATTCATAATGATGTTGATGTATTCCTTCATAGCTTTTTTGGTGCAACTCAGCCTCCTAGTAGATCAAATAAGTAATGAGGCCTGACGAGGATTAAAGATTTAAAGATGTCAAACTCATTTTAAAAATTAAATGCTTTTCTCATCCCAAATGCACTTCTCTAGCTGCTGAAACAGGGGGGGAACACTGGAGTAAAGTTAAGTGTTAATTTTTGCCATACATGTTCAAGCATGACTGCTGAGTCTCCCATATCAAGCTGACCTCTCCACACACGGGTGGACTCCTTTTACTTCTCACCTTGTCCCTCAAAACGTAAAAACCAGCACCTTGGTCTGGGGTAGGATTTTTGGGCATCTAATGCATCAGTCATATATCTCCCTTAAAATTCCTAATAAGCATTCCCAGTTTCTTACCACTGACACACATTTTCCGATGGTGTGAAAAGAGTGGAAAACAAGTTGTTCTCCTCTCCCCTCAAAAAGGGAAAAAAAAAAAAAAAATAGAAAGAAAGAAAGAAAAAAAATAAGTGAGCTAATACTTGCAGAAGCTCCTGGCCGTGTTCCTGCTTTCCATGGCTACAGGAGATGTTGGTGGCAGCCCTCTCCCATGACTGCAGCTGCCTGGACAGCCCTTCAGGACAGCAGCACGCTGAACTTCAGACAGGGTTTAGTTTAACTCTCAAAATGAACTATTTTGGTAGCAAGGTGGTTTAAAATCACCTTGTGCTTTCTGTGTCTGATCAGTTTTTTGGTTTTTGTCTTTTTTTTTTCCCTCGGGTCATTCCGAGCTCTGGGTCTGAGCCAAAATGCCCAAGTGTGGGTACAGCTCAGAGGGAGAAAGAATTTAAAATGCAGCTGTTCCTGAGATGACATGAGCCTGGAGCTATGCAAGTAGAGCGATCAAGAACAGTAGCTATTTGTTTTCCTGAAATGAAATCTCATTGATAAATGAGATAAAGTTATTTTCCTGTGAAGTAGGATACATAATGCAATTGATAGGCTGTCACTAGTACACGTAAGTTGCGTGCATGATAGCAAACCTGAACTTTGATGTTTAGTTTAAGATTAAATTATTTTTATGTTTAGTTAAAGATTAAATTATATTTTCAGTAACAATGTTTTGCATGTTTCTTCTCTCTTGTGTTAGCAAAAGATTATTTTAGATCTCTAAAAATGTATAACCAGGGCTGTGTAGGGAAATATTTCTTTCATAAATAAGTGACTGTGGATAAAAACATTTTGAAAGAAAAAAAAATCGAAGAAACAGTTCAAACTTCTGTGCTTTGAGAAATGTCACATTAGCAAAACTTTTAACTGGACACTGAATTAAGTCCATAAACAGGTACAGCCTGAGAATCAAAGGGTAAGAAATTCAGTTTCCGTAACGAAGAGGTGTAATTTTACTGTGGCTGAGTTACCTCAATTTATGTCGGCCGATATTCTGCAATAAAGTAGTTCCCCGAGGACAAAAATTGTAGGCAGCTTTGCTCCCACCCTATTTCAAGTCTCAATATTCACAATAGCTTTGACAGTGGACTGATCTCTTTCAGTGAGGTTTCAGTGTTGAAGGTGTTTATTTATTTATTCAGGACTACTGCTTCCTTAAATAAACAAGGTTTTACTTAGGCCTCATTAGTTTTCAGCAAAGTCTTCTGCTGTTGTATGTGTAAAGAATCTGTTGCTGTTACAATCCAGGCAATGATGAAAATGAATTGAGAAGGTGCCATGGTCTCCTGCTATGGCCTAATCCTTTCCCTTGCTTACAGCTTGTCATTTTGTTCCCATCAGCTCTGACCCACAGTCTTGTTTTCTGCCCTGCCACGCTGCCAGCAATGTCCCTTCACCTTCATGTGTCACGTACTCTTCATCCTACCATCTCCCCATCTTGAGACCATCATCACTGCTTCTGCCTTGAACTGGTGTGCAGAAAAGCTTAAGCTAAGAAGACTCACTGGCACAACTGGTTCATTGTTACGTGGGCATCCATGTACGTCATATCTCAAGGATGTAAACAATCCAAGCTAAAGCCAGTATGAGCTAATGTCTGGGAGGGCCTGCATATTGAGGACACACATCACAGCTGAAACTAGAACAGTTCTTACAGTGGGTGGCCATTTTCATTTGGAAAATCATTACAACAGGCAACAAATTCTTACAGTAAATCCTCTAGAAAACAGGAAATCAGAATGGCTTCTTAGAATTGAAAGAATTTATACAGTTATTAAAAAAGGGAGGTTCTTTGTGTTCTGGCATTCTGTTTCAGCATGGCTGAAAATGTAAAGACTAATCCTCTTGAAATAATAAAGCTTTATGGCATCAAAAATGTATATATAGATATTTCAGTCACTCTTGCTGAAGAGCAGGACATAAAAGCTTCCTGGCATGAAGGGATGTCCCAGCTCTGTGTAGAAACAGCTGCTTCTCTCTGGAAATCAGACAGGTATCAACATGCTGGTGTGCCTCACAGGCT
This sequence comes from Alectura lathami, assembly GCA_013399715.1. Classification (NCBI taxonomy): domain Eukaryota; kingdom Metazoa; phylum Chordata; class Aves; order Galliformes; family Megapodiidae; genus Alectura; species Alectura lathami. The sequence continues at coordinate 81,579 of VXAV01001235.1, forward strand.
TCAGCAGGCTAAATAAAACAGCTGCAAACACTTGCCTGTGCCTTGTGTTGGCAAATAATCTTCACCACAGAACTCCAGAATCCTGTTTTCAGATAAAAAGAAAGCCTTGGGAGCACAGATAGGTGAAACGGCCCTAAATTGTTTTCAATCTCATGTCTACCTCCCAGCAGCATGTACAGAATCCCAGGATGGCTGAGGTTAGCAGGGACCTCTGGAACCATCTGCATAAGCAGGGACACCCAGAGCAGGTTGCCCAGGACCATGTCCAAGAGGCTTTCGAAAATCTCCAAGGAGGGAAATTCCACAACCTCTCTGAAAAAAAAGTGAGCCCAAAAACCTGCCTGTGGAATGAGCAACAGAAAGGCACTTGTCGACAGCTGAGAAGTTAAAGAAAACACTATCATATACAGGTGATTCTGAATTTTTTTTTTTTTTTTTTTTTTTTTTTTTTTTTT
>VXAV01001235.1:82143-110856 GCA_013399715.1 Alectura lathami
GTTAGTGCAGGACTGGTTTGGCAGGGCAGGATTTTCTCACAATTCCCATCCTTCAGGAACCTACAGCTTGATGAGTGATTGCCTTCTTCTTGAGGAGGTAATTAACCTTTGCCAAATGATTAAGCAAGGCTTGGTCAGGGGTTATGGAAGCGTGACATCTTAACTGCTCACAGAGACTTCCCAAGAGAATGAGCTGCTTCTATTCATTACACTGCTTAAAATTCCCTGCAGTTAGTTCAAGAAATAGTAAATAACTAGTGAATAACTCAGAGGATCTCTCTCAGAGACCAGACATAGTTCCCTTTAACAGATTCCCTTGGAAACTGAAGAATTTAGAAAGTCATATCCTAACAATGTTCTGGAAACATACTGGGCATCAAATTTACTCCTTAACGTTATTTCAAGTAATGTCACAGTCTTTTAATTTATGTTGTCCACATAGTTTCTCAGCAACAAGTCAGCTATGACATCAATGAACACAGCAAATTCAAACTAGGCAATAAAACTTAAAAAAAGCTTTTCAGTTGCAGTTAGAAGATGAATGATGTCAAAGATTACATTTATGACATTTAAAAACAAAATGTAGAATATTTTAATTGTGTTTGCATTTAAGCCAATATGTGTGTTGAAAGTCATTTTAAAAATTGTGAGATATCTGAGTATCTTCTTCAGTACACTCTGGCTACTTTTTTTTTCCTGTGTGCAGTAGATTGGAAAAAAAAAATGAAAAACCAAACCAAACCAAAACCAGCAACCAAAAACCATATACATTTATATTAATAGCTCCTAGGGAACGAAATCAGATGACCCAACAGTTTTCAACATGACCAAAAATGTGTAGATCAAAGTTCAAAACACTGTTGCTGAGCACGAGCTTCAGAGATCTTAAAGGGAGTATTCATGGCAAATAATACTGCCAAACATCTTCCACATGTGAGAGGTGATCAAGCAAACAAAACAGGATTATGCATTGTGAAGAAACACATAAAATAAAACACAGCAATAGAAAAAAAACAGCTTTGATCTCGTCTGAAGAAAACATCCCACTCACCAGGAAATGATCGGCTCTCCTTTTGTTTTTTAAATTTTATGTTTATTAAAATATTTGGTGAATTAATACTTAACACGCTCCAGTCACATTTCTGTGGTCAGAGGCTAGTTTTCCTGGAATAAGAATCTGCTCCACCCTCAGTGCTCCATTCCCACCCCAAAACAAGTCACAGAAGATATCTGAGGGAGAAGCTACGCTACGAAAGGCATGAAGAAGAAAAAGCAGCAGCTTACCCAAGGGTAGGTTATATGCTTGCTTCCTTTAGCAGAGAGGCTATGGTAGCTGCCTCTCTAAAGAAGCACGCATCTGTTTCACCAGGACAGCATAGTTACTGCCAGTATGAATAGCTGCTTCTCTCACTCTTAGCCTTGCCTTTATCTATTTTTATTACAGTATTACATAAATTTTAAAATCAATGACAGCGTCATGAAAGAAGATCCCAGACTCTCCTGGCATGCTGTTTTTCCAAACAACCCCAACTGAAGTCATTAGCAGGCAAGAATCAGGCAGCTTACATACCAGCTGCTCTCTATTCCTTAGACGGTTGTGATAGAACTAAGACAAAAGGAAGGTTAAAACCAAACAAACTAACAACAACAACAAAAAAATCCACTGAAAACCTTTATCCATTGCCACTGAATATAAGAACACTTTCCCAGATATTGACAAGAAGAGAATGTGGTCTAAGTCCTTGCTAATTTAGAAAGGCACAATGAGACTTGTTAGTAACACTGCACAAAGAATATATTTACTCTTGTGGCATGACTTGGCAAAGCAGGAAGGTTTTCTGAGGGGAGAGACTAGCATGGAATGGTAGTTAATTGAAAAACATAGGTACTATTTCATTTTGGACAACTTAGTGTTGACCTGTGGACTTCTTGCTATATTTTCTTTTAGTCTATTCATTATTAAATGTTTATCAACTCAGTTAATTTACTTAACCATAAAACTATGTATCCGTGGCCTTTCTAATAATTTCTGACATGATGCATCATGCACAAAAGAAGCTAATCTGGCATTAAGATTTATTTTTAATCAAGTAAGCTTTAAAAAAAGATAAAAAGATAAAAAATAAGCAAAAAATAAAATTACTTACCCAAAGTATTCACCTTTGTCTTCTGAAACAATATATTGCTCTCTCTTTGAAGTACTTTTGGCAAACAAGGGCTAGTATGACATACAGCACAATATCTAACAAAACAAGTAAACACTCAGGAAATAAAGTCTTCTGGACAGATCCAGGTTAATGAATGCAAGAGCACTAACCTGGAATTTTTGTTCTCCATAAACAAGACCACCAATAGTAACGCAAAAATTCGTATTCATGTGACAAAGGTCCTTTGGAAGGAGCTGATCCAGCAGGTCTTCAGTCACTGGATTGAGTTGAAGCACCAGATAATAGGACTTAATCAGAATCCAGATAGGAAAGTGAAATAACGGCTTTCAAGCACAGATATCCCTCCAGTCAGCCTCAGTAATCCAACTGGAACACAAGTAGGAGAGTTGCATCATGTTGCATGTTCCATTCTGTAACCCACAACGACCCAAAGGAAAAATACAACCAACCAGACCTTTCTATCGTAAGTCAGTGCTCCTCCTATTTCTTCCTTTTAAAGTAACGTCTTGTAAAAACACGCTTTCTGTGATAGATTGAGACAGGGCTGCAGTTAATGTTTACTCAGAAATGGCTGTTCTTTTTTCTTAAAACCAATATTAAAAGTGGGTACGACATGTATTTTGAATAAACTGCCTCCAAGTTATTTTATCTGTGAAAAACAGTTATTTATCCCCGAAAGCTCTCTCAGTTTGCATGGAAAGATTGCACAATTTCAGCCGCCTGCAAGTTTGTGGTTACGTACATCCTAATATATCAAGAAATGCTGACAACAGAACAGAACTGTTTTGCAGGCATGTTATTCTCTGCTGGAAGGGATAGGCGGAGTGTCATGTTCTTTAATCAGGGCTCGGTCATCTTAACATTTTTTGCTCCTCTCAGGGGAGTGTTGACAGACTATAGCCTAGAAAGCTGGTCTGCAATCCTATTTTAAAAAATGCATAATTACTTTCACTATGAAATTTGAACTTGAATTTGTCATGTTTCTCAGTTTGGGCACCAAATAGTTTTTTGCGTGCTACACTGAGGAACTCTGTCATCGGACAATTGCCCTCTGTTCATGCTGGCAAGCACCTTTACATTGTTCATATATCCACCTCCCCAGCTGGCTTCAGTCCTTTGCTTTAGTTCTGTAGGGGCTGCATATGGGAACATAAAATGTTTTCTTCACTAATGCTTTCCACATCATTACTGGTCTGACCCTGATAATTACATTGTATTTGACACAGTAACAGCACAAAAATCAGCATTGAGCAATCATAATGCACATAGCCAGCATGATTTTTTTTTTTTCTTGAACATTTCTTCTGTGAACGCAAATTCTAGTTCCTTTGCAAAGGATGATTACCCTCATCTTGCATTTTAAGTACATGGGATGGATAACGTAAAGAAGTGAGTAAGACTTTCTTTATAACATTTTTCTCATTCACTTTTACAGCCTTACAGACTGAGACTAGTCCTTCTGCAGTGAGGATTCTCCTGTGCCAACTTACTGCTCATAGCAATTCTTCTGTGTGTTATAGCTACATGTATACACATTTGCTAACAGAACAACAGAGGGGAGTACACTTGCCTGAAAAGTCTGTGAAATCCTCTGGTTTCTTGCTTACACTTCTGTTACTGCTCAGGAAGTTTTTCATGCTCTGCACTGGAAACAAGAGTCCTCCAATTATTTCTACAGCCCTCTTCATTCCTACCATTACCCTGACAGAGATAACAGTATAAGTTGCACCACAGCCAACTCCTCTACTTTCTCGTGTTCCCTACCCCCCTCCTACTCTCCCACAAAGCATATTGGTGCTTCAGCCAGCACAGACTCCTGTAAGTCTCATCTGTAACAGGCACACTTACAATTAATACTGATTGAAAAGATGCCACTGAATGCCCTCTGCCATTAGCAGCAGGAGTGTGAAAGACAAAGGTCACTATTAGCGTTGACTGGGTAAAATCAGATCTTTACGTAAGTCCATAAAGTTCATACAGGACAGAGCATACTGCACAGTGCAAGAAACCTCTACCAACCACATTAACTCAAGATGTGGGAGAAGAACATGAAGATCAATGAACGTCGTGGCTGTTCAGTGTGCCAATGGGGCAGCATCACATGCAGGACTGAGCGATGGTTGGGTTTGCTCCCCATTATAGGAACATATCAGTTTACATTGGCACGAGTGTAGACTACTTACGAAATGTTCTTTTTGAAGAGTAGAAGCACGTCATGAAAACCAGATGGCTTCCAGGTGCTGTGAATGATGAGAAGTACAGGAAAGAGGGTGAAAAGTAATCAGATTGGATATTAAGAGAAAGTTCTGCACCAGAGGGTGGTGGGCATGCAACAGGCTCCCCAGAGCAGTGGTCACGAACCCAGTCTGCCGTAGTTCCAGGAGTGTTTGGACACCGCTCTCAGACACAGGGTTTGGATTTTGGGTTGTCCTGTGTGGAGCCAGGAGCTGGACTCAGTGATCTTTGGGGGTCCCTTCCAGCTCAGGATGTTCTATGACTCTAATGACACATGATATTAATTAGAGTGAAAATTAAAGATGAATGCAGATGGCTGAAGCAGTTATAATATTCAGTGGCTAGGTGCTAAAATATTATATGAAATCCAATGGTAACAAGTACAAAATAGGTTGTCCTATGTTTCTTCTTTGCCAATGTACATGTAAAATGGCTGTTAACCAGCTATTACAACTCAGAGGAAAGCTCTTATTGTAAGCAAGAACAGTGTTCTGAAACATCAACAGCATTCCTCCTTGGTGTGAGAAAGCCGAAAAATCTCTTTGGAATTGCTAATGAAGAGGTGAGGAGTGCACGGATTACTGCTGTGTATTGGAAGAGCAGTGCAGGCTGATAAAATCAGCCAGATTTTCAAACAGAACTTCCTGAGAGCTTGTAACTGTTTCACGCACAGACCCACTGAGCAGGACTGTAGCAGACACACCAGACTCCAACTTCCTGTTGAAGAAGTTGTGCATGAACAACATGACTGTGCCTGGCTCCTGGGCAGGCCCTGGACTTGCTGCTATAGTCAAAATCAGTACTTTGTTCCAGCTGCACAGATACTCTGTTCCTCTTTCATGCTACTAGAATAAACAACAGAATTATCAGAGGCAGACTTAGAGATATTAACTCATGTCTACTTGTTACCTCTGCACACCTTTCACACACCCTGCCCACAAAGGACCACCCAAACCCTGTGTCTGAGAGCGGTGTCCAAACGCTCCTTGAACTCCAGCAGCTCGGGGCCATGCCCACTGCCCTGGGGAGCCTGTTCCATGCCCACCACACTCTGGTGCAGAACCTTTTCCTGACCCCCAGCCTGACCCTCCCCTGACACAGCTCCATGCCGTTCCCTCGGGTCCTGTCGCTGTCCCCAGAGAGCAGAGATCAGCGCCTGCCCCTCCGCTCCCCTGGGAGGGAGCTGTAGGCCGCCATGAGGCCTCCCCTCAGCCTCCTCTGCTCTGGGCTGAACAAACCCAGGGACCTCAGCCGCTCCTCACACATCTTGCCCTCCAGACCCTTCATCTAACACAGCCCCAGAATTTCCTTGGAGTGCTGGGCTTTGGCCAGAACAACACTCACAATCTTTCAGGTGCACATATATTCAGGATTAGGGGTAGAAAATTACTTTTTCTGCAGCTGTGCCACTTCCAGCTGATTGCACACAAAATGGGGGAGCACATGGTGATTGCAGCAGCATGATAGCACCACTTCTGAATTTGACTCTGCAGGCCAGATTTATTACTACCTTTATTAACTGACCCCAACCCAGTTCCGTACTGATAGACAAGAGACAGAAGCAGAGAGAGACCTCAGAAAGCAGCAGGACACCCTTTCCCCTCAGTCCTACCAGCGGGTCCTCACCTTGTATGTCCAATATTTCCTCTCTGCTACGGTGAATCGGGAGGGTGGACAACTAATGCAGCTGCATTGGTGCCACCTGGAATGGCACTGGGACCTGTCCCATCCATTCACCAGGGCTCCACCCAACCCCATGATCCCTGGGGATCAGCAGGTTGCTCAGGTGTTGACAGAAAAGGTGCAGTGGGCACCTGGACAAGATGCAGAGTGTGTCAGACTGCAAAGGTGCAGGAGCAGTATCAAGAAAAATCAACAGCACAAATCACGAATTCAGAATAGAGCCTGCCAGCCTGCACACAGAGGGTGGTTGCTTTACTTACTTATTTTCAAATAAAGCCTGCTGCCATCAGCATGTACTGTGCACGATGCAGAGAGCTAGGAAGCACAGCATCTGTGCTGTGCTCAAGTTGTTCAGGGGCGAAGCATCATGGCATTTGCTCTAAGCCAGAGGTTGTGGGCAATCAGTTGCAGGATGCATCCACACTGTTTTTTTGGGAGAAATGGGAACGAGGTGCAGTCCCTGACCCCCCACAACCACTAATACTGCCAACACTGAAGCTTGAATCCTATTGAAATGGAGTAGATCTCACACCTCCACTGGTTTCCAAACAGCTGTCACTTAGGATTTCTCACTTAGCTGCTCCTTTTTTATAAGGCAGTGTAGGTAGATTTCAGCTTTCTTGCACCAGAAATCGGAGTTTAGATTTTAGATAGTATTGACAGAATTTGAAATTATTTTTAGCACCTGTAAAAATCATTTGCCTGTCCTGTGTTCTGGTAAATTAAAATCAGTAATTTCTTTTTTTTTTTTTTCTTTACTGAGCTTAAAGCCTCCCAGGTAAAGTCACTTAGTCTTTCTGAAATGAGTTTTAAATAAAAAAGAAACAAACAAACAAAACCAACACATATATTTTCTCTCAGGTGATCCCATTTGTGCCTCAACATGTTAGCACCATCCTTGACACAACAAAGAGATGACAGACATACTGTCCAGAGAAGGCTAAGGCAGGTCAGGACATTGCATTTTCCTGAGAACAGTTGAGCACATTCCTTCTGCTGCCACACAGGAGAGGCTGAAGCATATTACTTCCAACCTGGCAGCCCAGTGCATGTTTGGTATTTGTACAGATCCAAACTACTGCTCATCACACAAATAACAAAAGTAAAACTGAAGTTTCATCCACAGCATGAGACTTTATGCAAGACCATGAACATAAAGAGCACCATTAACTGAGCGTTCCCTTGTATAAGCTGTATGTGAATATCATCACAGTCTACTTTAAAAGGGAATTTAAGTGGGTGCAACAAATAACATAACAGGCTAGAGCTCCACCCTTTCTAATGCATCAGTTCTTATCACAACAACCATGATCAGCACAATGTCTTCCTTGCCCTGGGCTCCTCTTAGACTCATAGAATCATAGAATCATCTGAGCTGGAAGGGACCTTTAAAGGCCATCTAGTCCAAGTCCCCTGCAATGAACAGAGACATCTACAGCTGGATCAGGTTGCTCAGAGCCCTGTCCAGCCTGACCTTGAAGATCTCCAGGGATGGGGCATTCACCACCTCTCTGGGCAACCTGTGCCAGTGCTTCACCACCCTAATTGTAAAAAACCTTTTCCTTATATCCTGTCTAAATCTCCCCTCTTTCAATTTGAAACTATTTCCCCTAGTCCTATCACATCAGACCCTGCTAAAGAGCCTGTCCCCTTCTTTCCTGTAGCCTCTCTTAAGATACTGAAAGGCTGCTATCAGTTCTCCCTGAAGCCTTCTCTTCTCCAGACTGAACAGCCCCAGCTCTTGCGGTCTGTCCTCGTAGCAGAGGTATTCCATCCCTTAGATCGTTTTTGCGGCCCTCTTCTACACATGCTCCAACCCCTCCTGTACTGAGGACTCGCCATCTGGACGCAGCACTCCACGTGGGGTCTCACCAGCGCAGAGCAGAGGGGCAGGATCACCTCCCTTGCCCTGCTGGCCACGCTTCTTTGGATGCAGCCCAGGATGCAATTGGCTTTCTGGGCTGCGAGGGCACACTGCTGGCTCGTGTCCAGCTTGTCATCCACCGGCACCCCCAAGACCCTTTTGGCAGGGCTCTGCTCAATCCTTTCATCCCCCAGCTTCTATTGATAGCAGGGGTTGCCACGACCCAGGTGCAAGACCTTGCACTTGGCTTTGTTGAAGCTCATGAGGTTCTCCTGGGCCCACTACTTCAGCCTGTCTAGGTCTCCCTGGAAGGCATCCTGTCCCTCAGGACTGTTCACTGCACCACACAGCTTGATGTCATCCGCAAACTTGTTGAGGGTACACTCGATCCCACTGTCGATGTTATTAATGAAGATGTTGAAGAGTATTGGTCCCAGATGGACCCATGAGGGACACCACTCGTCACTGATTTTCAGACAGAGCAACTGACCACCACTCTCTGGATGCAATCCAGCAACCAGTTCCTCATCCATTGAAGAGTCCACCCATCAAATCCCCATCTTTCCAGTTTAGAGAGAAGGGTGTTATGGGGGACCGTGTCAAAGGCCTTCCTGAAGTCCAGATAGATTACATCAGTGGCTCTTTCCCTTGTCCACTGATTCAGTTACACTATCGTAGAAGGCCACTAGGTTGGTCAGGCAGGACTGGCCCTTGGTGAAGCCATGCAGATTGTCTCACATCACCTCCCTGTCCCCCATGTGCCTTAGCACAGCTTCCAGGAGGATGTTCCATGATCTTCCCCAGCACAAAGGTAAGGCTGAAAGGTCGGTAGTTCCCTGGTTCATTCTTTCTACCCTTCTTAAAAATGGGTGTGACATTGCCCTTCTTCCAGTAACCAGGGACTTCACCTGTCTGCCATGACTTCTCAAATATCACAGAGAGTGGCTTGGCGACCGCATCAGCCAATTCCTTCAGGACTCTGGGATGCATCTCGTCAGGACCCATAGACTTCTGGATATTCATGTTCCTCAGGCGGTTGCGAACCTGATCCTCACTTCCAGTGGGAGGGAGATTGCTTCCCCAGTCCCCACCTTTCAACCCATCTGCTCAAGGGATGTGTGAAGAGCAGTTGTTGTTGAAGACTGAAGCAAAAAATATTGTTGGAACACCTCAGCCTTCTCCTTATCTATTGTTACCAGCCTGCCTGTACTGCTCACTAGAGAGGGGACACCTTCTTGAACTTTCCTTTTCTGGTTGATATATGTATAGAAGCCATTATAATTTTTCTTTGTGCCCCTCGCCAAGCCCAGTTCCAGCTGGGCCTTGGCCTCACAGCCTGGCAGCATCCCTGTACTCCTCCCAGGACACCTGTCCCTGCTTCCACTGCCCATGCGTTTTCTTCTTACTCTCCAGTTTGACCAGCAGGTCACGGTGCAGCTATGCCGGTCTCCTGCCTTCCTTTCCTGACTTCCTTCACCTGGACATGAAGAGCTCTTGGGTACTAAAGAAAGCTTCCTTAAAGACCTGCCAGCTCTGCTCCGCTCCTCTGTCTTTGAGGGACTCGCATTCTTCTTATGCAGTGGTCTGAAGTGCTTGCCCTGACACAAAATGGGGAAAATAAAATAAAAATCCTGTAAAAATACACAATGTAAACCTCCTCCCACCTACTGCTTCTCTCAGGTATCTTGGGAGGAATACTCAGCATGGCTGGAAAGAGGAAATTTATCTGTCAACACAGCATACAAGCCTCCCCCAGGAAAAAACAGATGCAAGGAGGACAACCAACACCAAGTTGAGATGAGTTATCTCAATCCTGTGAGCTAGAAGGATATGTATAAACAGAAAATATGTAAAACAGGGATCTTTATTGACTTTTCTTTGTCACATATAAACAAAATACTTGCATAACTTTGGTCAAAAAGCATCAAACATTTGGCTTTCTGGCTGCACTCCAGCTGATTAACTGGTAACTCACTGAATGCAGTCTAGATGAACCCAGTATTTTTCTGAGACTTTACAAAGTTGAAGTAAAGATACAAAGTATAGATATAAAATTACTATATAGGAACAAGAGTTGTGTATTATGAAATATTCACATGGCTTCAAAGAGAAACAAATACATTTAAAGATGCAGTCTTAAAGAATTAGGTACAGTGTCTGGATAAGGCTGAAGTCCTAGTTGTTTGTTATCTTTCAACTTTTGTATTATAATCCTTGCAAATTCCTCTCCTTGGCTATCTGAGGTATCCAGTAGTTGTCGGACTTTTGATGTCCTTGTTGGTTTGGTGCTTATAAGTTCATAGTCTTCTTTCATGAGTAAAAATCTTGATAGAAGGGCATCCAGTGACTGATTCAAACACGCTTCGGTCATCTGATCAATAATTTCTTCTCTTTTACTTTGGATCCATTGATGAGCTACATTTTGTGGTATGGTTTCCAAAACAAAATCTGAGATCAAGGAGGATTGAAAAAAAAGAAAATAAAGAAGATTGATTAGTGTTGTACTCATTTGTTGATAAATAGTGCCATGAAACAAAGAATGAGCTGAGATATAACTGTTTAAAAGTTCTTTTTAGTCACATTGTCAGTTGACTACTATATTGCATTCCACCTTTAAAATGTTCTGATAATTGTCAAATTTGTCAGAGTATTTTTGAAGTCTGAATCACAGTATAATTTAGGTTGGAAGGAATCCTCAGGAGCTCATCTGATCTTATGTCCTACTCAAAGCTGGGCCAACTTCAAAGATAAGTCAGGCGGCTCAGAGCCTTTTCTGGCTGAATTTTGAGCACCTCCAACAATGGAACTTGTCTGTAGAAGTTCTCTGAGGGCAACCTGTTCTAGTGCATGATGCAACGTGGTAATAAAAAGAGAGAGTTGCTAACTTCACTTCCCAGTGGGATATTTTTGATGTCTAGTGAAAATGTCTCTGTAGTTTCCTGCATATATTCCTCAAGCTGAGGATTTAGATGGTGAACAGCTGCAGATCCTCGTATTCCCAGGAGACCTCCACCACAACAGATCCAAGATTCTGTAGAGGTGGCTGAAGAAAGTTTCCCTTGACATTTTTCACTTGTTTCTGGGCAACTCCTTCAAAAAGTAATCTTTAAGTGAATGCCTCTCTGAAGAACCCACTCACAGTCTCAGACAATTTATTTTCCAGCCTCAACTACCCAGAGTAATCATGATTACTCTTAGTGAGAGAACTCCTGCGTTAATAAATGTCCTTCCTACACTGTCTGCGCATCTCTCACATCTGCTATTCCTTTGCTCTGGTTTCAGAGAAAATAAATTTGTTTAATGGGACAAAGTACATGCCATTTCTCATAAGAATGAAGTTGTAAGCTCCACTTGAAGCAAAATAAAAGGAAATAATTTAGGTCATAACAGACAGCTAGAAATATGAGGCATTTAAGGCAAACATAGAATTGTCAAGGCTTGGATGAGCTGGAGTGAGTTTAGATAGTTTCAAACAAAAAAAGCTTTAAATTTCAGTATGACGTATTATTACTGACTGTAAGTTTCAGAAGGAACATGATGTGGCGGACCTTTATAAAATTGCATGATATTGTGTGGCCCATAAAATACTTCTCTGAATAATTCTAAATGCATCAAATTTTCTTTTTGTTATCATTCTTTCGGAAGCACAGCTTTAACAGCTATTTGATACACAGGAAAACCACCCAGTGGATCTCAACTAACACACACAACTGTTAAAGGTAAGATGTTCCTTCTCTTTGCCCCAGCATTACTAAAAGGCAGATGGGTATGCCTAAAAAGCTGGGAAAAAATGACAGGCAATGAGATAAATTAAGCGCTAGCTAACTTTTCTCCTGTTCTGCTGGACTGCAGCACTGCCACAGCAGAAGGAGAAAGGAGAATTAATGTGAGTAAAGAGAAAGGCAGCAGGAATTAAGTTTGCTTAAAATGAAAGGGAAAAGCTAGGAACTAGGGGTATCTGCTACGTCACAACTTACATTGGTTTTACTCACTCTGTAATACAAGGCTGTGAGAAAGAACTACTTGCATTCTTAATTTGTAGTATGCTTTCTTTCCATTTTACAGATGACTACAGTTCCACTTTCCACTTCATACACATACATATTTGATATTAGGACATCTACTGTGGGACTTGGACTTAAACCAGTAATTGCTATACCTGAGGAAATTGCTGATGTCTGCAGCACAGATGATGAAGAATTTGAGGCAACTGGAATACTCTTGTCAGATGAGGGAAGGTAACTGTATGGATGCACAAAAAGTTTGGCACTCTGAGGTACAGACAGATTTTCATCCACGCTCTGATAGCTGAAAGAGTGTAGATCACTCAAGTTTCCATCTTAAGGAAAAAAAAAAGAAAAAAGAGCTGTAATACCTCTGTCATCATTACATTCAAAAAAAAAAAAAAAAAACAGCCAATATTTAGAGCAATGCCATAAAACAAATCATGAACAACCTAAATACACTTCAAATACAGCACACTATTCCTTCCACTCAGATTCTGGGCACATTTATCTCCCTCATCTTTTACCAGGGCTTGACTGTGGTTTTGGGGTTCTTGTTTTATTTCAAAGAAATGTTGAGAGTAAATGCAGTAGGTGTGAACTGTTGAAGCTCTTCTGGACAGAAATTTGATCGGGATGGGAAAAATAAAATAATTCCTTGAAGTGTTTGGAGAGGTGGCTGTGAGTCAGCATAAAAGCTGACCAATTTATAGACCAACAAAATAGAAAGATTAAAGAAGATTCAGGTGGACAGGAAGCACATGAAGACCAATGCTGACATTCAGTGGGACGTGAATGGAAGCTTTTGGTAGTCTGTTGAAGCAGCACATGATTTCAGGAAAGCTTTGTGCAAACTTTGTAAAGAAAGGGAAAGAAGGATTTTTATCACATGGTAAACTTCATAGTTTCTATTTTAGGATTTTTATAGCAGCAGTAGGAGAGAAGAGACGACAAGTAGCTGATCAGAAAATTACAGGGCATATGCCTAGTTCTGTGTACAGTTTTCATTACAGACTTTCACAGTGTCACCTGACAGGGAGATATCGAGATGTTAACTAAGAGCCAGAGATGCTGACACAAGAATTCAGATGAGCATCTAAAGATGCAATAAGATGTAGCTCCATGCACAACTCAGGATTTACAACTATGTGACAAATGGGGAATTCTGAAGGCGTATGCCTGCATCAAACCATTGATCTGGCCATGGCTGTAGTACAAAGACCAGGAATAGGAAAATATAAAATACATCACGATTATTTAATTAGAACTAGAACTCGTTACTATGAGTTTTAGTCCATTTAGATTTACCAGTATTTTATTTCATGAGGGCAGAGCTATGTGCTGTGATGCAGTGGATATGAATGAGAAAGGACAAGGAGAGAACTGGTGTGAGTAAAATAACTTTAGAAAAATATTTTAAAAAGCTCTTCTGGAACAGACTGTTATAGATCTAGGCACACACAGATCTCCAGAGACAAAACTACTGGGATTGTACTAGCATGGGAGAATGACCTTGACCAGTGAACACAGCATAAAAAGTAGAAACATGTTAATGACGTTTGCAGATGTTATTCAGAAAGAATTGCTTGACCCAAGGTATTCAGAAAGAACCCAGCAGACACAGAAATAATAGAAGTGGGAATTTGGTAGCATAAAATTAGATCTAGACTTTCTGCTTCAAGTGAGGCCTAGTGATTTGGAATTGAGCTGAGGAGGGAAAACTGGTAGGTTATTCTGTAACAAAGCACAATGTAAGAAAAGAAAAAAATATTCTAAGATACGTTAAGCGCAGTTTTTGTTTCAGACAGAAAACAGTTGTTACATCTCTTTTATATTAAGTATAGCGCTCTGGTAGCCTCAGTAATTTAAATTAGAAGAAGAACAGCAAAGACTAGCAGGATACCATGATAATGAAGAAGCTTATTTTACAATAAGCGCTTCAAAAGAGTTTATCCCATTTATAGAGCAAAACAAAGTCTATTAAGGGATTGCTCTCTATATCAGATATAAAATGGGAAAAGAGGGAAGAGAACTATTTAAGTTTAAACCAACGCCCAAGAACAAGTGTATATAAGCTGGATAGAAACAAATAAAGGCTGAAAGTTGGAAGACTTCCTAACTGAAGGAGCAAGTTCTGCAAAGTCTTCTAAATCTATTATTGAGGGGAAAAAACAAAACAACCTAAAAACAAAATCTATGTTCATTAACTTCTGCCTTAATGCCACGCCAAGCTCATCTCTTGCCAGCAGCTACCTGGGAACAGATTCTTACCTGAAACAACTTCAATGAAATGAATGCCTGCAATTAAAAAAGAATGAATATGATGGCCCAGGAGGCACTTTCTAGACCCAGTGCTAAGCGTGACTGATGTACAGATAGGACTCCAATTTCTAAGGGTGATTAAGAAGTAAATGGAAAAATAATTTCCTTTGCAGAACCTGCCAGCACAGAAGCAAGTCATAAAAGGAGATGCTGCTCCTGTCAGTATCTGCCAATACGGATGTATGTCTTGGAGGCATAATACAGCTCTATAAAATAGAATCGTTCAGCTGGAAGGGAACTTTGAAGATCTAGCCCAACTGCCTGACCTCTTCAGATCTAGCAAAAGTTAAAGCATATTACTGAGGGCACTGTCCAAATGCCTCTTGAACACTGACAGACATGGGGCATCAACCACCTCTCTAGGAGCCTGTTGCAGTGTCTGACCACCCTCGTGGTAAAGAAACCTTTCCTCATGTGCCTGAACCTCCCCTAGCACAGCTTTGTGCAGTTCCCATGTGTCTTGTGATCGGTGACCAGGGAACAGAGTCTGTCACCTCCCTCTATGCTTCCCCTCCTCAGGGGTTACAGGAAGCAATGAGGTCACCTCTCAGCCTCCTGTCTTCCAGACTCATCACCCAAGTGTCCTCAGCCTCTCCTCCTATGAGCCACTGCCATTGTGGCAACTTCACTAACTGTTGTTAGAAATTAGAAAGGAAGGTTTTGTAGACACTGGTTTTACAGCATCTATACACACAAGGATGTCTAAGCAGTGACTCTGTAAAGGGCCACCAACTGATCAGTCGGTTTCATTGCACCGCCACAGTCTAATCAACAATCTCCACAGGCAGATACGGCAATTTTTAACAAGAACCAGCAGCAAGATGGGCTGAAGTTTATCATTATGGTTAAACATTGGAACGGGCCACCCAGGGAAGTGGAAGAGTCCCCATCCCTGAAGGCGTTTAAGAGACGTGGCACTAAGGGACATGGGACTCAGGATATCTCTATTTTGCAGTGTCCCAGCACACTTTTTGATGCTCTGCTTTATAGCAGTAAAGTCAATTGTCTTCTCTGTTTTCACACCTGCAGTACCTGCAAAGTCAAAGGATGCTTCATTCTTTTGGAACATAAAGTTACGTTCCTCCCAAACTTTAATGCAGTTTTAATTTCCACAACGTACTGCTACTTCACCTTGGTGCCAAAGCATTCTTCTGTCTTCTGACGTCAGCAAAACCTCAAAATAAAGTTTTGCCTGGGAATTTTGCCAACTTTTATTCAGAAGAGGTGATAACAACAAAAGATATGTACAGATACCTTTGCAAGCCAATCTCTACTCATTAAAGCCTTTTTATTTATTGAATGAGAAATGATCTAGAAGTCGGGCTGTATTAGAAACTTTCAGTTTACTCAGCTTTAAGAGCACCTCAAAGTATTTAGCCTTTTTATCTTTAGAAGTACTTCACAAATTATTAACTGAACTGTCAAGACAATGAGACAAGCAAATGGTGTTGCTGCACTCATGACCCCTAATAGGAAAACTGATGCCGTGAGGATTTGTCAGGTGACAGGAACAGAAAATCAGAGCTAAAATGTATTAGTTTTTCTGCCAGAGTACTAAGTTTACAGCAATAAAACATATCTCTTTTCTGACAAACAGATACTTGATAATCTACTATGCAAATGCAATGGCACAATGGGATGCAATGGCAAATTAAATTAATATGAAGCCATGAGTACCTACCTGATGAGAGGATATTACACTGGGGAACAGATTTGAGTTGTGATATATCTGGAGAGATGCTCCGAAGGGGAAGTGCATCACAGCGTATGGAGGCAGAAGATGTTTCCTGAAATGATTCCAGTTAATAAGATTAATTAATACACTTATTAAATAAATGCACATTAAATAAATAAAAGTTGCAATTATGTACAAAGTACTTTCCCGTCACTGTGCTCAAGGCCACGCTGGATGAGGGTCTGAGCAACCTGGTCTAGTGGGAGGTGTCTCTGCCCATGGCAGGGGGGTTGGAACTAGGTGATCTTTAAGGTCCCTTCCAGCCCACACCATCCTGTGATTCTATGCTGTCTTTTACCTACTCTCTTAAATACTCAACAGACAGCACAATTAAAATACAGCAAGACAAAAGAGAAATTCTAACACTTGTGTTTTTCCAAAGTTGACAGCAATTCTGTGCATGAGTTTAACCATTGGTAAGAATCAAAAGAAGCAGCATTAGAACCAAAATTTAAAAACAAATCTGTATGACCCTATATAAGCAAGCTGCACAGAGAAGCAGAAGAGAATCACTTACAAACTTGCAGACACTGTGTGCTGGATTCCCTGGAGATGGCTTTTCCATACTTAGATCACATGCTGAACATGACATTCTTATTTCTGCTTACCCAGCCTTTCCTAGCTTCACTTACGTGGTTATGCACATGCTGCATCCCATCTCAACTAATGCATTTTACACCTTTCCTGACTGCACAGGGAACTGAACTGCAGAACCATCCCCTCTTACTAAGACAACCCCTCTTTAAACCTCTGAGAATCTTTGATCATGCTGATACACCAGGGAAGGACCAAATTCAACATGCAAAATTTACCTCTTGGAGATTCAGTGGTATATTTAAAGATGGTTTCTCCACGTTTGCATTTTTCTCACTCTTGTGAATACATCGTGATTCATATCGTGACTGAAAGAGATAAATTATACTACATTTTTGTTCCATTTAAGCCAGATACAAGACTAGATGAATGAAAAAGGGCACTACATTTCTTTTAGCAAAGCAAAGTTACTAATTTATTTTACCCACTGAAGACTGTAACAAAAGTGACTTACCTTTGATCTCTTTAAGAGAATTACTGCTTCCAGCATTGCTATTTCATCAAACGTCCTCAGGACCGGTTCAAGGTCTATTAAACATTCTAAACGAAGACAGAATTATTTGCTGAATGACGTAATGTGGAAATTAAGTTCTCTTACTGCTAAAGATACTTCCTTATATTTGCAAAACTAATTTATCATATTTATTTCTTATACCAAAGGACTTATGTTTCTAATCATAAGTTTCTTGCTTTCACCTGTTACAACAGTTTTGCATTAGCAAAACAAATCCTGTCCTGATCTGGCCACCTCAGCAGCCTGGATCAAAAGAGACTGAGAACTGTGTCAGACTCCAAGTCTTGCATCCCTGGAATGGAGGATTAATGGGTTTGCTATATTTTAGTTAGACCCAACAAGCTTAATCTGCTAAATGGGATCAAAAAGCACAAGGCCTCAGAATGGGTTGCTTTACTCCCACTTTGCACCTCCCAGGAGAGGTGCAAAGGTTTATAAGAGAAAAACACACACACACAAAAACAAAACAAAACAAAACAAACAAAAAAAAAAAAACAGGATGCCACAGCAATATTCAGAAGAGATGTTGTGGAGATGCTGTCACCAGAGGAGATGGTGACAGTGAGACCACTGACTTACCACATCCAAGGAATCCAAGTGATAATGTCTGCAAGCTCAACAAGGGCACTAAGTCACAGAAGTCACATCATCTGCTTGCATAGGAAGCCACATGACAATTCAATAAGCAAGGGACAGTCTGTGTGATTCTCCCTTGTTCTCCAACGCTCAAAGATTTTTGAAACTAAGTATTTCAAATTTTGAGATGGCTATTATACAAACATCTCTCTGAAACTGTGCTCAAACCTCAGGAAAGGATGACAGCTTGTGACAACTTCTACTGCATTTCCACGAACTCCACTGACTCAGCAAAACCCATTACTGTAGTAGGAGTTTGTGACACTGCATCTTTATTAACTTTTTTTTTTTTTTTTACTCTCGTTTTACCACAGTTCTCCCATATTTACTCTTTTTTACTGGCATCTTCAAGACATACACTCGATAGTGGGATTCTTGTTCTTTTGCATCAGCTAACACAGACCTTCATTTTCCACAACAAAGTACTAGGACTGTTAATTTTTATTGATTTTAATAAAACTGCAGGTACCTGTTCCAAGACTGCAGAATGAAAACAACTACAGAGCTATGCAGAAACATGAGGATAAGTAGTCTTTGTCCCTTCTTTACAAGTGGAACAGACAGGTTAACCAAGCTTTTCTATTTTAAGTTTGTTAAAAAAAGGGGGGTGGAGCGGGGTTGGGTGTTTTTTTTTTCCCCCCTGTGCTATGGTGATCGCAAAGTTTCCCAATCAGTGAACTTTACTTCCCTTGATTTTGCAACAGATTTCTAACTTCCTCATTCTTTATATGATAGTGAAGTAGAAGAAAAGCAATGCATGCTTTCTTCAAAGACCACACTAGTACAGGCATTGCACAGAGCCCAGGACAGCTCATGCTGCAGTCATAACCCAGGTGTGTGACCTTCTGTGCTGCTATAGGTAACTGACATAAGAAAGCAAGAATATGTAAGGAAATATTGTGAAGTCTCTATTCTTTTTGATTTTAGAAAATATTATAAATGATTTACTTGGAGAATAATAATAAAAAAAATCCACAATTTGAAATCACACAAGCCAGACTCGCACTAAAATAAACTGACATTTCAAAATCAATGTTCCTAATGCAAAAATAAAAATGTTTCAAAAGAGGACAAGTAATTCAGTTTGGACTGCAAACTTTGATCATAAAGATGCTAAATCTGTTTGGTTGTCTGTCCTTTTTTTATTTTTTTTTCCTATGGAACTGTCCAAAAAAGTGAAGTTCTGAACATTTCTTCCCCAGCTGTCTGAACAGCTATTTTCTAATACCTCCCAACACAAAGGAATTATGCCTATAAAACTTTTTAAAATAATAAACTTCTGTTCACCAAATCTTGAAACATAACACAGATTGTTGTCCTCTCTACTTGAAAAATAAAAATTTTTAAAATATGGTATTTCGGGTAGGAGTCACTGCATTTTCAGCCTAAGCAGAAACTCTTAAATACAAAATTGTTTAATCCAGAGCTCTTTGTGCAGTTCTACATTTGATTATTTTTGATATCTCCCATGTTGTATTTCTTTTGCCTCTTCAGGGAGAACCAGCTTTCCCTACATAATTAGGATTGCATTTTATAAAGGAGTAGGGAGCACTTCTTAAAGCACACCCAAATGAAACAAGCACAGCTGGGCAGCTGTGTGAACTATTCCCACTCCAGTGTTCCAGTCTTTTACCTACAGGGCCTGCAGGACAGGTCTTCTGTTTTCTACTGGTCTTTATTCAGTGGTAGTGTTGTTTTACTGATGATTATCTAAGGTATGTGAGAGACTAGTTTTTAAGGAGAAATATTGTAACGCCTGGGTTTATTTCAAACAAGAACCTAAAAGCTCAGCAAATGGCTGTTAAGCAAATCCAGAATTCCCAGTTCCCTCCCAATTACTGTTAAACTCAATGACTACTTTAGTTTTCAGGTCCAGATTCTGATTGATTTAAATTACAATTAATAGTTAAAAGGTACTAGGAGAATGGAAAAAAAAACAAGCAGCTTTTCATGTTAGGGAGAAATTGGTATGGGAAGTCTATCTGCACTCAACATACCTCAAGTATGCTGGGTAAGTGTGACGAACCCAGGTTTGCTATCAAAACAAAACTTTTCCATTTCACAACATGCCACTCTAATCTTTACAAGCTTCCTTATCAATCTTAGGCTCTAAATTCTGTAATTCATTGAAAAAAGGATGGAAGTATCTATATTTGATCTCATGGACAAAAAGCTAAACAGTGGAAAGATGAAAGGGAGATCTACCTGCATGGCCTCAACCAGCTCCAGCTCAGTCTGGGAGGTGGAACAATCAAAGATAAAGTCCCAGTGAAAAAAATTTATCCATAGAAACATACAAAAATAAAGTGAAGTCACTGTAGCTCATCTGATGTGCAGTGGTTTGCTGGTGTGTTTGCCAGCTAGCTCACAAATTCCACAGTACTCATACTATATATTTCACTTTTTTCCCCTCTCTTCTGAAAAAAATAATAAAAAAATCCCTTCAACTCAAAAAAAAAAAAAAAAAAGCGCAAGTAGCTAAACAAACCAGGCTACTTTTTACAGGGAAATTAGAGATGGCAAATGCAGGAGACTCAGCTAACAACTTGGTTTTATTGCACATGCAGCCCCATTCATAAAAGTTGTTTATGGACATGAGGGAAGCTGACAAGCATCTTATCACAAGCAACGAGGCTTAGCAGATGTATCTTTTGACATTTTTACCATTTCCCTTTTTCAACTATAACCTTGCTCTGTAAGTACCACATGAGATAGAAATGTGGCAACTTAAAAATCTTTTCTAATTATGCAAAGTAAACTTACTTAAGAACGATGGTCTTTCATCTGGGTTTTGTGCCCATCCACTGCCTATCAATCTTAAGAGGAGAGCTCGATGAGGAATGTCCATTGATAAACTTGTTTCACTTAAGTCTAGTCGCTGTCCTTGTGACACACTATACATTATCTGCAAGGGGTTGATAACTTCTGTCAAAATAGACATCGTGCATTCATTAGAAATATATGCAAAATAAACAGCTCACTACAGGAGGAATAATCTAGATTGCAGCCATAGTACTTACAGTTCACCAGAATAAGGCTATGTTATCCATCAACAGTAATTTGAAAAACAACACAGAGAGTGAAATCTCTGAAGTAACTCAGTGAGTTCTTCAACAAGCTTACAAATGGATTGTTACAAAGTAACCCCTAAAATGAAGTTCCCAGGCATCCACATGTCAAGTCTGCCTACACATAAAGCCAGAAAAATAAATTATAGGAAAACACGGCCTTACGTTCAAATGGCTGCTTCCTTGACATCACTTCCCACATAATAATTGCGTAACTGTTTAAAAAGTATAGAACACATTATTTTTGATTGCCAACACTTGGTAAAACAATGTACTCAGCTTCACATTTTATTAGAAGAGTGTCACTAAAATGATCCAACACAGGCACACGCTGACTGCAGCTGAACAGATTGATGTCCCAGCAAAACTAGCAGGAATTTTAATCAATGACTTCAGCTGGAAATAGTCAGTGATTCTAAGGCAGAAAAGCTCCAGGACATATAAGCTCCTCTTTCAAGTTGCAAACTACACACATGCAGTTTAAATCTCAGCACAGCACAGCATCTCGCCAGTCCTGACGGCCATTCCAATGGCACCATGACAGGAGGGTGCAGCAGGCAGGACGGCTCTCACCACCCCATCCTGACACAAACACAGGAGCAGGGTAAGACTCTGGGCACAGGTCTTTGTGTCTGATGTTTCTGGTGGTCATTTCCTTCTGTTTCTCTATGTTCATGTCTTCCAGCCATTAACTACCATCCCTTTTTACTACGCTTTCTCACTATCTTTTCTTTCTCCTCAATCTCACTTTCTTTCCTGTTTTAACAGTTTTCTACGCTCATCTAGTTGTCATTTACCTCTTTTCTCCCATTCTTTCATCATTCTTCTGCACATTTTTTTCCCCTAAAAAACATTTATCTTCCTCATCTCCACTCACTCCTTAATACATGACCCATACTTTCAAATCCTCTAAAATCAAGCCAGAGTAGATAACTACACACTGCTACTTTTTTGTCCGTAAAAAATCAGTATTCCTTTTCAACGTCTACCTAGTCCAGATTTTCACCCCAAAGTGAAAGGACAGCAGGTGTATTACCACCTTTATTCCTTGGACAGGAATGCCAAGGAACTTTGTGTACTCCTCAAGAGTTAAGGCATAATTACGAGAAAGCATGGTCTCTCTGGAGGTCAGTAAGTCCCACTGAGACTGATTTATCTTCCACTGAAACACAACCCTGTCAGAGACAGCTGAAGTTAAAGGTGGTCGAGTGCAAAAGAGAAATGGTCTTTGTCACACTACTATGCTTCTTCATGCCTCCTAAACCTCCACTAATGCGGAGACAGATGACAATTCCCTCTGCAATTGCCCAAACAACCATTGAGTTCTCTGAACCTCTCCAAATTATCTGATTGTAACTCTAATATCCTAAGAGCCACTTGTATTTTGGTATATAGGGGTAGCCACAACTCTACTGCTCTCTGCTAAGACACAGAACTGACTGAAGGAAATCTACCTGAACTTTCATAAAGTGAATTATTCCTTAAGAAGGTATCTCTCTATTTGGAGACAGGATATACCTTCTCCAACCCCATTACTCTGCTTCTATCTAACTCCTTTCAAAAAACTATTTTTCTTTCTTCCCAATATGTTCTGCAAATTATGCCAATTCATGTACACAAATTACAAAGGTGTGTGAATCGAGGTAACGGAGTGGACAGTTTCTATCCTGTCTACGCTGTCTGTATGCATACAGTCATTCATAGGAACCAGTCTCCTTGGTCTCTTTCCACAGTTCTAGCTTAATTTCTGGAACCTTACACATGTCACAGTGTTTCCTAGAGAAATGGGTGATCAACAACTCCACATACCAGGCGCTATTTTTCCTGATTTGGTTTGCTTAGACTTTTATAACATTACTGAAAATAATAAAAATGCTGAAAAGATGTTAAAATCTAATTTCAGCGCCTCAGGTTTGAATTCAGACTGCAAAGCCCGCCTGAGAACAGCATGGGATACCTGTAGATATCGTGTTTCACACTTGCCCGGGTTTTCTGGCTGGGATTGTAATCTTCAGGTGGCATGTAGATGATGGTCCCTCCTTCTGGCAAGGACGTTTCACTGCGCGACTGCGACATGGATACGACACGCCATTTTGACATGCCAAAATCTGCAATCTGGAAAGGACAGAGCAGTTGTTCTGAGAACTGGATTTATCCTTGCTACAAATTCCTGAAATACACCTGCAAGAATAGGTTGTTTACAGTCCTTAACCTCACACAAAAAGTATGTGGTTGTCTTAGCAACAGGCAACAATGGCTCCAGTTCAGAAACATTCCCAATTCATGACTCAGGTCATTCCTACAGCACTGCCCTATCCTGTTCTTCTTTTAAGGAAGCTTCATATACTCTGTGGCTGGGGAATCTATGGTGGAAAGTTCATCCCATATCAAAATCAGTTTCTTCCATGGAAAACAAGCAAACAAAGTCATTTGAGTATTTCCAGATCAGTGAATGTGCAGAAAGCACAAAGTTAATAAATCACAAAAGTTCTATGAAATTCAGCTTCCAGATATTCATGGACAATTGCTCTTAAAAAAAAAAATTTAGGGCAGCCCACCAAAACTATGAAACATTAATCTCAAATTAACAAATTTGGTATTCTGAAATTCGGTGCAGCAAAAAGTAACCAAATATTCTGTTTGCTGTGCCCTCTGGGGCCTTCCCAAAACTGTCTTCATGTCCCTTCTCACAGAGGTTACAGTACCTCTGCATAGGAATTAGCTGGCTTAGTTTACATTCCCAGACATCCACCAGGCAGAAGCAAGATGTCAGACCAGGATACGAGTAGAGAGATGCACAGCTGAGCTGCCAGCATCCAGCATACAGGGGAGAAAGTTACAGAGCCAGCAATGAGATCTGGGCTTGCTCAGAATTTGCATTGGAGCAGAATGATTTTCAAAGATGTCTGTGTGAGCATTAAAGGCAGCAGAAACAAGCCTTCTGGAGATCACAAACAATACCCTTTTTTCTCTGCACCTCACTCATACCAAGCATTCCTCACTGTAACCAGTCAAGTTACCTTGCTCATTCAGCGGATCTGGTACAGTCAGAAGCACTCTATGAATGGTGTTACTTTTATACACATGCAACACTTTTCCTATTTAGCATGTGTGATAACCTTCCTTGCACTTCTTGCCAGCTCTCCTACATTAGAGTATCATGCTTTACCCCCAAAAGACTCTTCTGTCCAACTGCTCTAGCAAAGCACCTGTTTATATGTGGTCAGACAGCACCAGGCTGCACCAGTGCTGCTAGGGATAACAAAACAAAAGTGTGGATTACTGGGGCCAGTTCCCAGTCAGGTTTATCAGGAAGCTTGAGAGGTGGTGATACTGGCACAGCTGAGTGGGAGGAGGTATGAGCTGCTGAGGGCATGAGTGAAGGGAAAGCCGTTTCAGCTGCCTTGCTGCCAAGGAAAATGTCTTTGTAATGGAGAAAGAAGGAATCAGTATTGCATCTTTGATATTTGCTCAAAGGACTAACAGAAAGATCCATCTCACAGCAACAACTGAAGCAGTAACCATTCAAGTATGAATGCAGTGTAAGATACCTCTTATTTCTCAAATACTTAGAATAGTATACTCTGCCAGTTTTAAAAGAGAGGATCTGAACAGACAACAAAGCTTAAGAAAGTTCTGTTCCTTTCAAAAAAGACCCCCTTCCAATTACAGAAGCATGTAACTGTTTTGACAGAAGTACTTTTAATCTCTTTTTCATACCATGACAGTGATACTTAAAGGCAGAACTGAAGTTTTAAACTAACACTGCTTCTCTACATATGCTTGCTTGTTCTCTCAGCGCATTCAGATTTCAGAATTACATTTTACATGTTCTCATACTACACTAACAGAATATATATGTGCATATTGCATTATGAATTTCAAATGGTGTTAACAATAGATTTTTTCTGACCTCCAGAACCAACTTCACTGAGCATCTCAGACAAGAAAACTTTCCATTTTCTTCTAAGAAAGAGCCAGACATAGCTACCCATGGGAGTCTGTCATCAGAAAGTGTCACTGCTATTAAGTAACAGCTATATGGACTGCTATAGTGCAAGCAGTCCATATTCCGTAATTCTGGTCTTTTCAGATGGATACAATCCACACTTGAGTAAAACAGAGGTTTCAAAAAAGTTTGGTAAGTTCTGTCTGCAAGGATAGAAGTAAAACATTTGCCTACAAGCCCTTTGCACGGCCACAACCTCACTCTTCTTCCTGCACTGTAATTAAACACTTTGGCTCACTCTGGATGCTGAGGAACATAAGAATTAAATAACTACCTTGACATGAAACTCATCATCCAGTAAAATATTCTGGGTTTTCAAGTCATGGTGCAGCAATGGAGGATTCATGTTGTGCAAATAGTTCACTCCCAAAGCAATTTCATAAAGAATGCGGTATCTCAGGCACCAGGGAATGTCAGGATACATATCTTTCTGTCAAAATAAAAGAGAGAACCAGATTATATTCCTCTGTTCTGACATGGCAAGACAGCACAAAGGCTTTCATAATAAGAAGAAAGTAAGCTGGACAAGCAGTAGTCTTTTAAAACATGCATTACATTAACTGTGCATTGACACTGGTTAGCTGTTAAATACACAAACATAATAATGTGATGTTATGCTTCCATTCCCTAGCAATCATTCAGTCGTTCACAGCTGCCATGTATAATGTATTAATAGGATATTACCGTATAACTCATAATTACTCATAATTACTCATGAGTTACAGATTAACTCCAGTATGAAGCCTGTAACGCATGGGTGCACTATAGGTACTGCACAAAGAAAGGAAACGTTCATATATTCAACTGACACTGGTAAAAATTAAAAAAAAAAAAAAAAAAAAGCAGTGGTGAAGCTAAACACAAAATATTACCTTTAGAAATACAAATACAACAACAAAAAGGCAGGAAAACTCAAATCTTAAAAGTTGCATTAACACCTTCATGAAAACCATGCAGCTGAGCTCTCCAGGGCATAGACAGGTACTGACTAACTGAGGGCACAGCAGACTGCAGTGTGGCTGAGACGGCTGCCGAAGCTTTGCAGCAGCAGCGCTGAATGCTTGGACCAAGGAAATGGGAGCACCTGAGAGTTCAGCACAGGTGAGCTTACTCCTGAGAGTAACACTTCACAGAAATATCTGAATCTGTTTAGATGAGCAATATTTGACCTCTATAAATCTTTTTTTTTTTTTTTTTTTTTTTTTTAATAATAAAGATTCAGATTCAGGAAACAGTCATCTTTTAGTTATATTTACACTCCCAGTATTTCTGAAACCCAGACTGAAGTAAGCATTTCAGCTTCTAATTAGAGAACAGAAACGTTAAAAGTGATTTTACACAATAACTCATCATTTAGCACGTTGTAGATCATGGTATTAGAGGAGAAAGTGCAACAAAACTGAAGTCTACTGAGCTTTGTTGCCCGTTTGCAGAACAGAAAGTCCATCTGAAAAACAGAAACTACAAGTAAGAGTGACTGTCCTTTAATTTGAAATATTGCTAACAAATCACTTTACTAGTGATTTCAACAACCAGGGACTGTACTGAAAGACTCTGAGCGCACTTACCCCATGTAAGAGCTGGTTGAGCGATCCATTTGTCATGTACTCCGTTACAATCCCCAGAAATTCTGGCTCATTGCAAATTCCCAAAATTGGCAGGATATAACTAAACCTGGCCTTGTGTAAAATCTCTGCTTCTTTGAGAAGGTGGCTTCTATCACTTAGAAGGAAAAGAAAACAAATAAGCTCACCGTACCAGAAGGAGGAAGCTAAACAAATGTGAGGTACAGCACCACCACCTTTCATCCTTTGTTTCCTACACTTTAATTTGATAACAAGATGCTGCCAGACAACTCAGAATCTACTCACACAAACATGAGGGAGCTTCTCTCGTTTTGTTGTACCACACAAGTATCTGTATTTCCATAACACACTTCATCCATGTTTCCAGCAAACAGAGATACAGCCCAACTTTCATGATCCTGCGTAGCCATAAGAGCAACAACCAACAACTACGCTTGTCCTGTTCTACTGCTCATCTTCAAATAGTGAGTGTTTACTGTGGCTCACTATTTACCTTCTACAGAGTGAAGATTTTAATACTTACAATCTTCCAGCTGTTTTAACATAGAGTACACCGGTGTGCACTAAAATAATGCTGGTTAAAGGGACAGTATATTTCTATCCCTAAAAATGGTAAAGATTTTTTTTTTTTTGCATGCTTTATAGCTCAAACTTCCCATGGTGAGGATGCTTGGACCAAGAATTTTAAGACATGTTAAACTAAGGTCTGTTAAATTAAGGCTGATTGTTGGTCCTTATTTACGTGATGGAAGAAAGCATCTATTACGTGAAAGTCTAAGAAATGATCAAAGTAAAAAGGCAGTCTTGAGGAAAAGCATGGGGCAAAAGGCACAGCTCCCTTCCTCTCTCTAGCACAGACTAGGTTTCAGAAAGTCAGGGGTTTTCCCAGACCATGAGGCACATCTGCATGGGGTTCTGCTGTAATGGAGAACCGAGCTGCGACACCCAGAGGTTTATCCCTGAG
Source organism: Alectura lathami (assembly GCA_013399715.1). NCBI lineage: Eukaryota > Metazoa > Chordata > Aves > Galliformes > Megapodiidae > Alectura > Alectura lathami. The sequence continues at coordinate 109,526 of VXAV01001235.1, forward strand.
CGTGGAATTCACTGTGCCTGCCTGCTCCGCACCAGAGGGGCCCTGAGTAACACCCACACCAGCAGAAGCACGCAGTAGCTCCCGGCTGGCCCTGCTGCCTGGCAGGCCACACACCAAACCCTGGGATACATGGCACATGATCCTATTTGGGGAGTTAACGGTGCCTTTGGTTTTTCCATTTCATGGTGGTGTTTTCGGGATGGCATTTTACATTGCCTACAGTACAACCAACAAACTACTTGCTGCAGAGACTCAGATTTCTTGCAGCTTTTGGTTACTCTGATAGCATTTCTGAGCTTTGCGTGGTATATGGTAGGTGGCTGGGTTGTTCTGAACATCTCAGCTGCTCCTTTTGCCAAAATTTCATGTCACACTAATCTAAATTCTAACAAGGCTAAAAATAATATTTAATGTTTTCTCCCACGAGTTCAGAGGTTAAATGTTGTTTTTTTGATTAGTAGTGATTTGAGAAGAGATTTAAATTAAAGAAACACTGATAAACTTAACAACAGTGACTGCAATATATCTGCTTAAAAACATAACTGAAATTCCACTTCATTCTGCAAGATTTCAGAGATAAAGCCTGCAGCTGCTGTAGTTGTTCTAAGCTATCTAACCTCTCATAGCATACTGCGTCACAAGACTAGAAGTCTTTTGGGCTAGCTTGTAATCTCTTAGGGGAAAAACAAAAGAAAACTAAACCAAAACCAAAAGAACTTGTATCTGAATTGAGGAACAGCTGAAAGGTTCAGCTGTTCACCCATACCCACACCCATGTCACGGTGCTGTGAGTGTGCACACTCACCAGCACACACACAATGTCTGAGTGAAGCTATTCCTCCTAAATGCCTAATACTAGATCAAAGAAACCTGAGGCAGTAATGATGAGATACCTACAAGGAATAAGAGGCAACACCCTAAGGAGAGGCAAACCATCACTGCTATGGCAAAAAGTGGCATTATAGAAGGAGGCAGAGGCGGATAAAGAATTGTTACCTGCTGCACCCTCCTATGGAGCGACAGCTCCTGCAGTAAACATGCTGCCACTTGATCTCCATGAAAATGGGGATTGTAACTGCTACGTGTTGAAGAACGAATGAAAAATATCAGTCGTACCGTTAAATTGCATTATTGTGCTATTTTAAATTAGCTTCTCTCAGTACCGTGAGACGCGCGGCAATAAAACCATCAATCAAGCCTCGTCTGGCTCCTGCCAGCACTGCCCGTCTCTCCCTCTAAACAACACCCCGAAGGAAGCCGAGCTCCCACCTCACACGCCGACACCTCACACCGCCCCTTCACAACAGCCGGCTGAGGAAGCTGTGGGGCTG
>VXAV01001235.1:111359-136271 GCA_013399715.1 Alectura lathami
TCCCGGGCGGGGCGAGGCGGAACCGCCGCCATCAGTCGGGAAGGAGGGGGCCGGGAGCGCGGTGCTGTCGGCCATCGCCCTCGGCGTGCGGCGGGGGTCGTTGCTGCAGGGCCCCAAAGGCGGGGCGCGAGGGCCGGTGGCCGCGGTGTGCTCATGTCCAGGGCCCGTCCATTTCCAGGTACCGAGAGAGGGGCTCAGCTCTTCCCCTGACGCCAGGTGCTCGCCTGGCCCCTCCGCGGCCGTCCTGTGAGGGCTTTTCGCGGCGTTTCAAAACGGCACTTTCGAGATTTCCAGGATGCCATCGCCAGCCTTTGCCGGCAGATTAGCAGCCTGAGCGGCTGGTGGGTCTGAGTTAACTTTAGGCAGGAAGGTTTTGCCAGGCCTGTTTACCAAGTCTCGTTCTTCACTAAAAATGATTTAATTTGGAGTTAGAAATTCACGGCTTTCCACAACGGAGGAGCGGTTCTGCAGCTATCCTACCAGCCAGGGTGAGCGGAGGTAAATGGAGCAAATGCCTCCCTTTACCTTGTGTGTGGATCCTGGGCTGAGCTTGTGGCTCTCTCTCTCCTTCCTTCTTTTTTTTTTTTTTTTCCCCCCAGCACTGGATAAAGATCAAAGAATGAGGAAAAGAAGCCAAGTTTCATTTCTGTCTACGTCTGGAGCATTTACTTAAGATGGCTTTACTATGTTTTTCCAGTTTTCTTAACAGTTTGGAGGGTTTATGTCATCTAAATGCTGCAGTCTTAGAAACATACTGATAGAAAGCCAATCCTCAAGTGTTCTGTCTTCAGCTTTCATTTGGTCCGTGTCCTTCAGACACACCCGGTTTCCCAGAAGTATGATTTCAGCACAGTGTTTGCAGTATGCACGTTTCAGGCATTGATTTATGTACTCGCCTCTGTGTTTACCCCTTTCAGTAGTACCATTTGTCGTGCTGTTTCAACGTTGATGTATCAGGTTTTGTTTGCTAAAGAAAATAGGACACAATGGCCATGTACAGTGAGCATGTACTACAATGTGTAAATGCATGCTTATGGTGTTTTGTGTTAAGAGATTATGAGTATTACTATAGTAAAAGTTTTAAGATATGTATGGAAACAGGCCGACTAGCAGGAAGTTGCTGCTTTCTGCAGATCTTCAGGAATTTTACCAGAGTTCAAATAGGAGCTTGCCAGTAAGGGTGGATTGGAAGGAGGAGTCCTCTGCTGCCTGAGGGCTGCACTGTGGTGAGTTCTGTGTGTTTTGCTGACATGCCAAAATACAAGTTCCTGACAGATAAACTGGTAAATTGGAATTCCCAAGGCGAGGGGCTACTGAGGGAAAAATCGTGGTAAAATGTTGCTGCTTCTGGAAACCCCCCTTTTTTCCTTTAGTAAATTTAAAGATGTTTTGTCAGATGACTTAAATGACATCATAATTGGCTTAAGGTTTCATCATTCAAGTTATATGGCATAAATTGCAGCTACATAAAAGTAGTTCCAGTACAAATAAAGACTTAACTTGTTTCAGCAGTTTATCACATCTAAGCTTTACTGTTCTCACTGTTACTGACTTTTACTTAAGAATCCTTTGCTATTTCTAAATATAATTGGGGCCCCTTTTTGCAGTAAATGCAGTGTTCTGCAGGAGAAATCAATAGCAGATTTAGGGATAATCAATAACTAAATGGTGCACTCCAGTTTGTTTCTACTCCTTCAGTATGCTGAAGATTGAGAAAACAATCATTTTCTTGTGAAACTCCACATTCCTGTTTTTGCAACCATAGTGGCACCTCAAACCTCACTCATGCAGGACATACAACTCCCTGCGTTGGACTTCCTGACACAGGGTTTTACAAGAAGAAAATGGTGATGGGAGGCAACTTCTGCAGGCAACGTGTCGTGAAGCTGCTTGTGCCTGCCTGATCTGTGTGTTCCTGTCTGATGTTGTTGGGGAGGTACAGTGCTCATCTAGAAGAAGCTTGCGCACATCTGTGTCTCAAGAGTGCGGGTATTCCCCCCTGGTATTTCCCCTGCGATTTCTGGAACCATACAGGGTAGCTGAATGTACAGGAGGTTCTAAACCAGCAAGCAAGTAGACTTTGTGGATAAAATTAACTTGATTAACAGTCAGAAAAATAAAGAGTTTCAGTCTCAGAGCCTGGGCATGGGACAAGGCAGGAAAAGGAGGTGGGTGCTTTGTTCCTGTTCTGGGGCTGGCTGTCAGGCCAAGTCAGAACAGCTCTGCTTCTGTGTGCAGAGGCCCTTAGCAAAACACAAGCCCATTAAACTGTTATTTGAAAATGTGCGGTTGGCAACAGGGAAGATGCTAAATAATAAAACAACTGCTAACAAACAACTGCTAGTTTACCTGATAATATCATTTTAATGTGTTATTTATGCGTCAAACTTTTTTTGGCTAATTAACTACAGTTATGCTGTTTCTGACAGTGCTGCTACCAGGGTTGAATGAGGAGGTGCTGCAACCTGTAATTCACCATGTGTCTCGTCGTGTCCGATGATAAACGACCCGGTACAGCAAGCTGTGCCTTGCAGATTGCTTGCTGTCTAATGGACATCTTAATAAAAAACGACTCCTTCATACTAAAAGAGAGATTCCCCAATCCTTCACTATGGCTGTAGACAGAATCCCTCTTCCTGTGGGCTTCCTGAGGTAGGTCAGGATAAAACTAAATAAAATTAGTTTGATAAAACTAAATAATATTAGTTTGATAAAACTAAAGCTTTTGTTAAACAGTGTTTCCAACTGATAGACCATGGAGCAGATATGCAGCTACCTCTTGGTTTCTTCTTTGAGCTTTTAACTTGCTGATTCTCTGAGAATTCCCTCGTTGATCATTTGCATTCTGAGAAAGTTTTTGGCTTGCCTTTTCCCTTTGCATGGGAATTTCCATAGAAATAATGAGATAAGTGAGGGTCCAGAGCAAAGAGGGTATTTCTATTGTAATTTTCCTTGTGCCTTGAACAATATTGTAATAAACACAATGCTTTCTTGAACTTAAAAAGTATTTGGTTCAACTGATTTTGCAAGTGCGACAGCTATGTTTGTGGACTTTCAAGCTTGCAAAACCAAGGAGCGCAGCTACTGTGTTCTCAGCACATGATGATACAGGCTTGTAAAATGCCCTTCATGCCTCGTATCTCTGTATGAAAGTCATAAAAAATAACAAGTCACTTTCCAAACTGAATAGAAAACTATTTATTTTCTGATATTCCTGCTTGTAGGCAGTAAAAGCAGGAAAGGTTTTTTTGATGTCTGCTGTAAGCAGATGTTGAAAAAATAGTACAAAATACAGAAAGGTGCATTTTTTTTTTTTGGAAAGTGGGCATTTGTGGAACTCATCATTGCCATCTGCAAGGTAGAACTCCAACGCCTAGTGCATGCACTCCTTTATATTCAGATAGACGTGCATAAGAATGCGCAGCACGTATGTCTGAAAGACTAGTTTTTATAAAGTAATTTCTTACAGTCTTGTCCCTCTCACTAGGACCTTCATTTTTACAGATGTTAAACACCAAATTCTGTTGTGTTTATAAAATGTACCAGATTGACTGTGACAGCAGCACAGAAAGTTGTACAGGATGTTCTGATCTAAAGGAAGTATGGTTTTGTGATGCAGTCTTTAAAACAGATGTCAAGTGGTATTTTTCTCCATAAATGAGGTTCAGTTTGTCATGGTTTGAAATACTTGCTATGTCTTCTGTTTTTTGGAAGGAGTAACTTTCTGGTTTGTACTCAGTTGCTAATGTGTAATTTACGCTGCCTGTGTGCTTTAGGTTGTGCCTGTTCGGTCATTTGTCTGGTACATATGTTGGGGTTCAACAAAATGGCTGGAATTCCACTGAGGCAGCTGAACGATCCTCTCTAGTCTCAGTAGCCAGAAGACTATCAGAACCAGCGGATTGTATCAGGCACTCTGACTGCATTTTGGGACTGAGGATGGTACATGGACATGTACCCCAGCTATGACATAACAGGAAGAATGCTGGGAAGTGATTTATCTATGCGTCATCTTCTTCCTCCGTACCTGCCCCTTCTTCTTTTGTGTTTCCCATACGAAGTGACGCACTATCCAGACAGGACAGCTACCAGTAGCTCACCCAGAACAGTGATGTTAACCATCTGTCTTAAATTCAGCCTTGCTTTGGTTCTATCATGATCCTTTTTTTTTAAAACAAAAAAAAAAAAAAATTTTTTAGTGGAATTTGCAGATAGAAGAGTGGCAGGATTTTTGCTGGCAGGATTTTTGCCAGTAGGATTTTATGGCAGGATTTAAAGTGGCAGGCCCTGTAAGATGGAGTTATCTTGCCCACGAAGTCTGGGGAGGATTTTATAGCTAGCTGCTGTATTTTTAGCAAGGTAGTAAAAAAACAAATGGTAAGCGCTTAAATCAAATAGCAAAAATGGTTATGCCTTCTGAAGATAATTGAACACTTACTTGGGTCGCTAAGGTAATTTTCTGTGAACACATAGCATTTAATGTCCATTATCTTGATTTATTACGTATGACTCACCTGAGGACAGGATAACGCTAATCTTAGGTACACTAATCTGTATCACTTAGAGAAAACTATTTAGATGAGTGAATGAAGTAATGTGAAAATGTGACAGTAGTCAGAACGTGACTTCCGTATTAAGCCATTATTTGTCTCGTACAACTTTGCTGTGTTTTTACTGTTGGACTTAAACATGGCAGACCCTGTGACCTATTAAGTGTTCTGAAACATACGAGGAAGAGATGCGGTTTTTGTCTTAACTCTTCATAGACCCTGAATTCTATATGTATTTTTAGAGTTGAATAAAGAATTGTGTTTTAGAAAATAAGCCTTTGTCCTTTGTCGTTGCTTTTTGTGGAGTTTCCAAGCTTTTAAATGAAAAGAGAAATAGTATTTGTTTTAGAATAGGTTATTCTAAGGAATATTTTGTTTTTGTACTGTCCACAGGCTCAAGGAGTTAAGGAGTTTGGTAGTTAGTTCTTTAATTGTGCTTGCTTTTATCAGTGAGAAAGTCCTGATATCTTCTGAAACAAAATGTCAGGTGTTCACATTCTGGCTAGGATCCTGTTTTGCCTGCTGCCACCATGGGGATATAATGATACAGGTGCACAGACCCATTGATAATGAGAGCTACAGCAGGAAAGCACCATGGAGACTGGTCACCCGTGTGGTTTCAGACCTGTCTTAACTCTTCCTTGCTAGCAGGTGCTGTGTATCAGCTGGGCTGTGCCCAAATGGCAGAACACCTGAATTCGTTTGGAAATTATTGCCTATTGTTTTAAGTGACTGTTTACACAATTTTGCAGTAAGAGATCTGCCTGAAAGTACATGTACCCAGCTATTGCAACATGTTGATACTACCCAGCTGACTGAGCAAAGGGGCAGGGCCGCAGCTGGGAGGGAGGGAGCGCTTGGGAGAGCCCTACTTCTGAGTCACCCAGTATTTCTTTGTTGTGCTCCAGCTGTGGTGGTGCCCATGTGGTGATGACACCTCCCAAGTACAACGTCAGACTAAATCTAGGTGCTGTCTTGAAGATAAATGATATTTCATGATATTTCTTTTCAACACTTCTCTGCATGAACCCAGGGAAGCTTTCTGTGTGGAAGTGATGCAGAGACAAAAACTTGGTAGAGAAGGAGGAAGGTAAAGAGGGGAAGAATTTATGGATTGTACTTGGGCACAATAACACTGTGGTACTTCCTTGTCTGTAGCCTTCTCTTTATGTGCATTGGATCCTCTGGGGCCACATGGAGCCCAGGTCTCCTCAAATTGCATCCATGCTAAGAAATTGAACGTGCCCTGGACCATTCCTTAGCACTGAGGCCAGCTCACATGGGATCATTCTCATCCATCCAAAATGAGAATCTGCACCAAAAATGTGTTAGTTCCCAGCTCAAACTCATGGAGCATGGGGATTCTTAGGAGGGGGATATTTTTCATGAACCAAAAGGGATTATTCTAACAGGTCAATCTTCTGCAGACTGTGTGCCTGGGAGCATTCCGTTACGCCTCTGAATTTACCTGCACAAATAGTTTAAGGTAATCTGATCTACATTCAGGATCAGGCTACGGTCATTATTTAGGTGGAGTGTATCCTCAAATGCTTCAACTTTCACCCATCTGCTTCAGAGTTTTAACCTTTTCTTTGATCTTCAGTCTCTCAAATGCCAGTGCTCTTGATGTGTCCTGCAAAAGGTGGCTAAAAGCTTAATAATGATTTAAGCCGACAGCAAAACGGAAAATTTAGTTTCAGCAGCTCATTATAGAAAAAAAAAAGTATATTTTTTCCCATCTTTTAAAATCCAAACAAGTGCTGCAGGTTTGATGCAAAGCACTGTCTAGAGTGCCAAAAATCTCCCAGGTTGATAATTACATTTTCCAGAAGTACATAATCTGTTGGAGCCCTGTCTTGCTGCTTGGGTGGCTACAATTCTCTCCAGATAGCTGTCAAGCTGTCAGTCATGATGGAGTCCTGAAGGATAACACTCATTACTTTAATGCAAGACTGGAGAAGTCTATAAAATCAAATGGATGCATAGAACCAAGTGGTGAATTAGAGGCTGAAAATATTAAACTTTTGCATCTGCTTTCTTTGTATTCTGTGTTGGTACTTCAATAAGGATGAAAAATTGTAATATTTGACGGCACGTATGTGCCTGGAAATCAAATTGAGATGCAGCCTATCACTGAAATGATAACAATTGTAGGAATTGAACCTATTTAGTACTGTCCAAGGCTGAATTCTTAATAGAAGCGTCTGCCCCCATTTCCACATCCAGATTTGAAACCTGTCAGGCTTTGAGCAAGTTCAAATCTTGTTCAAATTCTATGATTTTGAACCATCTCCAAAAGATATTCTTTCATTTAACAAAATGTCATTTTTCTTATCTAAAACTAATGGTTATGCCAACACCTCTACAGATAAGACTTTCTGATGTTTGTGGACTCCAACATTCAAACCATTCCCTGATAATCCAAGCCTTAGTCATTTTGTTAGCAGGTGCAGTTCATTCTCATTTGTTTAACAGTAGGCAATTCTGATGACAACTCTGCTGAACGCCCATTGCTTTTAGAAATAGTGAGCCAAGATGGATCAACCGTATTAATCATTTCCTTGGGTTTCGGCATAAACACATGATCATCTTTTCCTGTTTATGTATGTAATGAATGTGTGTCATCTGGGGATAACGTAAGGCATGTTTTCAGCACAAATGTAACAGTTTGAGAGAGGTTAAATTCAAGGGAAAAGACAAAAATGGAGAGGGAATTTTTCATGAACAATATATAGATTGTTATAAACAGATATTACATTGGGGCCCCATTTATCAGCCCCCATACGCAGAGTACCATTCTTACAGGTCCAAGTTGTCCGAGTGTTTAGGTATTAGCATGACCATTTGCCAGGTTGTGGACTGGGGCACGTGAATGTCTGATGTGGGGATTTTCCATCAGCTTACTGACAGTTGGCTAGCATGTGAAATGCCCACAAGGATATAGCAAACCATCATACAGGGAACATAGTGCAGGCAAGCTGGGATGGTAGTTGGGATGGGGCAGAAAGACTTTTTGGTTTTGGGAATGCATCTGAAGTGGTGTGCAGAATAAAGATCTTTCCATGGAGTACAGCTCAGAATACTAGACATGTCAACATAGTATGTCCTTTATTGGCAATGGCCAACATGTGATGTTGCCATCTTGGATAAAATATATGAAAAGAAGGTGCCCTGGCAGTGGCTCCTAATAGCAAACACTCTCACAGCTTTATTGTACTTTATCATCCAAAAGAATTCTGCGGAATCAGCTGAATTCAGAAGTGCACAGGTGGAAAAATTTTCACTGTACTCAGATATCAGTGTGTACAAGCTCAGGCGTTCCGTGGTGTAGCACAATAGTACCAAAAGTCATATTTCTGCATTTCTACATATAGTTTCTTGTTTAACAAAGACTTTTACTGGAGTTTTCATTACAATGAAGATTTAGCACAGCATAGTTGCATACTTCATGGTCTGTTTGTTTCTTATGGCTGTTGAATGGAAAACATTGAAGAAATTTTCTGAAGTTTACCTCTGTGGGTAGCAAGCACTAGTGTCTGTGGCGGAATGCCCAAAGACACTTTTATATTAGAAAGAAGCTTGTAGATGATCTAGATGTAGATGCTCCAGAGCTTCTTCCAGCAGTCATTATGGATGTTCTTTGTTTGAATGGTCTTAGTTATATTTATCAGCTTCTGTACTGACCATGAATAACAGACTCTTTTGTTGATAAAATACCTATGCACTTTATCCCTTTTCCAATGTAAGGAATTTGGACTGGAAAAGACAATCCTCCATAAAAAAAAATTTAGACTACTTCTTAAAACTGTCTGAATTTTCAGGTAGTGCTCATCCTCTTAGTAGAACTGCGTTCAAGTTCTCCACTGCAGTCTTTCTAGTATGCTTATTGTGTGTTTCACATGCCACCTTGTGGTCTTTGATGGGAAAGAGAAATGTGATCAGATTTGGTAAACTGAAAGTAAGTTTCTATTTGTATACTTTCAGTAAATAAATTCTAGGCTAGTGCCATATCTAAGCAAATTTTTGAGAAAATAAAATTTCAAATGTTTTCTAAAGAATGAGTTTTAAGAGCATCATCTCAAAATTAGTTTAGAACATAGCCTTCAGAACAACGGAATTTATGTTGTAGGCATTGTGCTGTACATATAGTGAAAACGAAATGGAATATCAGAGAAAATAGGCAGGATGTGAATCGTTTTCATCCCGAGCATAAAAAACATCAATAAAATATAGTAGATGCTGCCCAAGAAAACAATTGAGACTTGCACAGTCGTATTGACATTCTGGGAGCTATTCTCATGAGAAGCTAGTTCACAGAATCCCAGGCTGGCTGAGGTTGGTAGGGACCTCTGGGTCCATCAGGCTCAGCCCCTGCCCCAGCAGGGACACCCAGAGCAGGGTGCCCAGGCCCATGTCCAGGCGGCTTCTGAAGGTCTCCACAGAGGAGACCCCACAGCCTCTGGGCACCCTGTGCCAGTGCTCCGGCACCCGCACAGCACAGCAGTGCTGCCTAGAGCTCAGAGGGAGTCTCCTGTGCCCCAGTTTGTGCCCACTGCCTCTGGTCCTGGCACATCCTCTTTGTACCTTCCCTTCAGGTATTTGTAGACACTGATGAATCACAGAATCATAGAATGGCTTGAGTTAGGAGGGGCCTTAAAGATCATCCAGTTCCAACCCCCTGCCATAGGCTGGTTGCCACTCACTAGATGAGGCTGTTCAGGGCCCCATCTGACCTGGCCTTGAGCACCTCCAGGGATGGGGCATCCACAGCTTCTTTAGGTAATCTGTTCCAGTGCCTCACCACCCTCTAAGTAAAAACATTTCATCCTAACATCTAATCTAAATCTCCCCTCTTTTAGTTTGAAAACATTCCTCCTTGTCCTGTCACTATCAGACCGTGTAAAAAGTAGATCCGCTTCCTGTTTATAAGCTCCCTTTAAGTTCTGGGAGGCCACAATGAGGTCTCCTTGGAGCCTTCTCCAGGCTGAACAACCCCAGCTGCCTCAGTGTTTCTTTGCAGGAGAGGTGCTCCAGACCTCTGAGCATCAAAAAACCATCCCAGCTCTCTCAGCCTTTCGTCGTAGGAGTTGTGCTCTATTCCCTTCATCATCTTCGCTGTTCTTCAAAGGCATTCAGTACTTCAGCATTTCCCCTCGCCTGTGTAACTAGATCTCCTTTTTCATTTTGCAAAGGGCCCACACTTTCCCTAGTCTGCCTGTGACATTCACATTCCCAACAAGCACCTCGTTGTTGGTGAGAATGAAGTACAGCAAGTCACCTCCCTTTGTTGGCTTTTCTACCACTTGGAGGAGAAATTATCACTTAGTTCCAGAAGATCTAGCAAGACAGTATGATTTTAGAAATTTTTCACGACTTGAAAAAGTTATCTTTTCAAATTAGAAAATATTATGGTTTTAAAACAATTAGGAAGTTTGTTTTGCTCTTGCACCTTTCCTGAGTGACAAAGCAGAATGTTAACCCAATTTAAGTTTTCCTTTAGTGAGAACTTCTGAGACAAGTTGAGATTAGGAATTTCAATCTGTTCCACTTCAGAAAGTGTGGAAGAGTTCAAATTCTTTTAGAAAACTATTAATTGTTACTTTTTATTTCTTTAGACTTGAACTCTAAATTTGGCTTACAAATGTGTGGTGTTAAAATAATAGAAACAAAAAATATGTTTAATTTCCTCAAATATTGTCAAAACTAATAAAAGATTATTGAAGAGCACAAGGAATAAGTGCGAAAGAGGGAGAAAATAGCAAAGACAGGGCAGGTAAGATTACAAGAGTTTTATGCATGTCATAGTTAAAAAACCTTTCGGAGTTCTGTTTATTCATGTATCACAACATTGTTAGCTGGGTAATATTTTTTGTAATAGGACTATAGACTCAAACTGCCTTGGAGGTTTCTGTGCTAATGAATGAGCTTCTACAGTATAATGTTTTATGTGCCATGTCTGCCTGACCAGTATAAAATAATTGTCAGCATCTTCACTTGTCTGAGAGAGTTTTTTCACTTGAAAAAGTGGTCGTTCTACTTTTTTTGGAGCACTGAATGAGATTTTATTTCTATTCTGATACTGAGTAGATGCTTACTTCTAAGCTTTTGGTTACTTTTGCAGCAGCTCTGTTTTAGTGTCATGCAAAGCATAAATAATCCAGATAATTTATTGCTTTATTAATGGAAATGGCTAGAGCACCTAGAGAGACCCGTATAGAAAAATAAACACATTGGGCTCTACCGGTGCTGGGTCCTTTCAGAAAGATCTTGGAGCAGTGATCTTACAGGGAAGAGCTGAGTGGTCCTGATTTGTGAAAAGGCAGGTTTATGCATCCTTTGGGAGCTTGAGAGCCACCCTTTTTCTCTACTGGACAGATAATGTCCATGAGTCCTCTGGAGCTCTCATCAGCTAAATCCTGTTCATAAATATCCATTAGCGTAATACTCTCAAGTAGGGTTAAATGAACGCTGTGGAAGTTGTTTTTTATTCACATTACTGAATAATGACTTGTGGACATTGGAGCAAGAAAATATCAAACAGTAAAACCTAGACATTTTGTGCACGCTGTGTGCCTTTGAGAAATGTGTTGATTATTGTTGTGGTTTCTAGCATAGTCGAATCTGGGAATGCTGGAAGAGAAGGGATTAGGAAGTTGTGTGGGGGAAAGCGGAGTTAGGACATCTAACTTAAATTGACCTATGAGGTATTCCATACCATATACATCATGTAATGGCCCTCCCCTTGCTTTCTGGTGAAGGGGGAAGCCGTGGCTTGCATGTCTCTTTTTCCCGTTTTCCGAGTTGGGCTTGCGTGTGGGTGAAAAATCGCCTTCTCGTAAGTCACTGTTTTATTCCAATTATCAGTATTATTACCCTTATATCCCCTTTGCATTTTTATTATCTCTTGTTCCTTAGCTATTCTAGTAAACTAATTTTTATCTTAACTCTCGAGTTCTACTTTTTTTTTCTCTCTCACTTTCCTCCTCCATCCCGCTGATACCGGCCACTGGTGGTACGCCGGCAGGCCTGGGCTTCTGCGGCCTGGGGGTGGTGAGCGAGCGACTGTTGGGAGCTATCGTGGATTAAACCGCCACTATTATCCACATGGGCTGTGATTAAGACCCTATACAAATAAATTCATATTCTGCATTGTTCTGCAATTTCCCCTAAAGCCTCATCCCACATGCAGAAGCTGTTGCACGTCATATAGACAAAATACCGCTCCTTCCTTTGAATTGGAAGACCAAATGTCTCAGACAGTTAGCGTGTTCCCTCAACCTGCCTCTAGACAGAGAGGAGAATCTGCTGTTAAAGGCATGGCGTGCAGATGCAGGATGTGTGGAAGTGTGTTTGAGCAGAGTGTATTACTTAGTACCTGAGAGCTGTGCTGGATGAGAGCTGCACGTGTGTGCCCAAGCCTCTGAAAAGCTCCAGTGATTTCCGACAGTTGTCACTGTCAGAAGACATCTAACATGTAACCAGCAAGGCCAGTAAGGAGGAAATGACACTTTTAAGTGTAGAAATGGAAATGGTAATAGAGAACTGAAGAAGTTGGGGAATTTTAGTGCAAGTTCTGTCATGCTGTGGTCATAGGCTTTGGGAGGGGGGTGAAGAAAGAAACAGTCACAGGAACATGCTGTGGATTCAAAAAGCACTATAAATAACCACAAGTATTCATTGTATCCCTGACTACTGATCTTCACCCTCCTGCTGTCCAGTGAAGCCTTCTCAGCCTTGCCAAAAGCCAAGAATATGTCTCCAGCCATGAGAGCTTATGTGCATGATTAATTATTTGGGTAGTCTCAGTGACTCCTGCATCTTGGTTAGCTTCTGGGGCATGAAAGCCCTCACTGGTGTGCTGATCCTCCGATTACCCAAGCAAGGGGACCTGTTGGATATGCTTTGGCACCCATCCAGCACGAGTTGGTTTGCACAAGTACGAGGTATTTGAGGAACCAAGGGCGTGTGGGCCTGCCGGCCTCTGTCAGCATAGCGGCTGTGTGGGGCCAGAGCAAGCACTGGGACCTAGTGGTGTGGAAGCACTTCTGGGGCCAGAAATAAGGCACAGGATTTGATGCTGGTCACATGTGACATAAGGCACATTCATGAATACTTGCATGGTTCAGGCCACATTATTCAGGCTTTTGATGCCAGTGTTTCTCAAGGCTGCCACCAATGCAAAGACAGATGCCTGTTCTTGCCCAGAGAGGCTGTGGATGCCCCATCCCTGGAGGTGTTCAAGGCCAGGATGGGTGGGGCCCTGGGCAGCCTGATCCAGTGGGTGGCAACCCTTCCCATGGCACGAGGGTTGGAGCTAGGTGGTCTTCAAGGTCCCTTCTGACCCAGGCCTTTCTAAGACTCTATGATACTGTTTAAAATGCATGACTGTGAATTTAAACTGCATGTTTAAAATCCATAATGAGTTCATCTTTATAGTTCCTGTACAAGTAATGCCAGTTGATTTAGCACTGTATGCTATCTGAAGTCTATACATTCGCATTATGATTATGTTTCCCCTTTACCAGTCAGTGGGAACTTTGCTGGACTATGATTGTCGTTAGAGCAGAGAAGGCATTGGCAGGTGTTTCATGGCAATACAAAGTAAAAATTAACAATGATCACCACTCGATGTCACTGTTGTCATTCAGATTGATATTTGAGAAAACCTGGTTAGCTCTGTTCTAATGTTAGTGAGAACGTGCATGTGACATCAGATGAGCAGCATTACAGATCTCTTCAAGCAGCTGTATAAATAATAAGCTTTATTAAAACACTCTCAGGGGTAGATTTTCTTCTGCGTGTTCCTCAAGTACTTGCAGAACAAATATAATCAAATGTGATCTGCAGTTCCCATTTCTCATAGAATCCCTTTAGGATATAGGTAAGCTAATTTAAAGTGCCGTATGTATTACAAGTTTATGGTTAGATGTTTTTATGTGTCAGCATATATTTATTATCCCTCTTAAACACAAACATTTTAAGAGATCCTGCAGTATTTTACTTCTCATATAGCTGTTGCAGATTGAAGTTGTCATAAATATTTTACAGTGATAGAGAAGAACGCATGACTTTTGGGAGAGTGGCTGGACAAAATTATTATCTTATTGCCATTATTTGCCAAAGATATTTAATAGCAATAGTATTTATATCAAAAATGTAAAAAGAAAATTAAAAATAATTGCTTAGGTTATTTTTTTGTTGTTGTTCTGGAGGCTTATCTGCTTTGTATTTGTTCATGAAAGGTAAACCAAAGTAAATGCTGGTTGTTGCAGCTTTTGCATTACTTGGATCATATTCTATATTTCTTAACTTTAGGCCAGCACAGAGAGCTTAAGGGGGCAAGAAGGGGATTAAAGAAAAGTCTCCTTCAGTGTACTTACGTATATGAAACCCTGCAAACCTAGGGAGCAAGTGCCTGAAAGAAAGAGACATTTATATATGATTGTCTAATGCCCCAAAGAATCACAGACTACAATGGGTGAAGAAATTTCAGACAAAAATACATTGTTCTGAGTCAGGTATTTCTTTTACGGCCTCTTCAGAAAATGCGTGAAGTCTTGAGGACTAGTCACTTGTCAGTACAATTTTTTCTCTCAGCATAGCTCAAGCTCCTGGGAACCTTATTTAGCTCTGTCCTTCTCCTCTCCTTAATGCCAAAGATTGTATGAGAAAGCTTGTGCTGCCTTTGCCAAAGGCATACCCTGAAGAGTCAGATTTTTTTTTCTGTATTTTCCATCTTGCTTGGCAGAGCAACAAAACAAGAACAGCTGCGAAGGGAAAGGCGTGAAGTTCTGCGATGGTTTTGTGGAACACGTCTCTTGAAGGACAAGCCTTCCTGATGAGAAACATGGTAAAAATCTATGTACTACCACTCCAGATGCCTGGAAGAGATGAATGCTTTAAATTCAGAAGGCAAATAAGGAAGTCTTGAAACTCGGGTGGAGCTGAGCCTTGCAGCAGAGAACAACTGTGTGTGGCTGTGTGCATTAGTTGTGTCCTTCCCCTCCTGTAGGCCTTGTATAACCACTGTAGTTGTATTACAGCAACCTTCCCATAAGCAGGTATGGAGTTGGTAGGACCTTTACTGCTCCAAACCATTTACCCAGGATCAACAAAGCAGGCACATACTGAGGATCTTGCCCAAGGAATGTCATATGGGTGGACTGTGATTAGGCAGTCCTGACACACTGAATTATTGTGGCTTTTCTGCTATCAAACTAATTTAGAATAGCTATTTGCAGACATCTTCAGGAGACATCTGTCTCTGCTTCTGCAGGCTCATACATCATGTAGATGACAGATCCAGTCCTGGAGCGGAGATTTCCGGCAATTCGTTTCCAACAGATGAGCCACTTCTATTTCATTGCTCTTCACTCTCTGGCTGGTGAGTCACAGCTCAGCCCTGATGTCTCCTATGGACAGATACTGCTTGTATTGGAAAAGCTGGGTTTCTCTTCCCTAATCATATCTCACATGCAGAGTTTTCATTAATCACCGCCCTTCTTTGAAATGAAAACAAGAGTCAGCATGAACCAAGTTCTGGTAATTCTTATTAATATGCATTTGTCTCAAGATACTTTTTGACAGCTCTTCTTTTAATGTACTTTGCAACCAGAAAAGTGCTGTGTAAGCATACTGTGACAGTGTTGTAGTGTTACACACTATTCCACATCTGTCAGCCAGGAGAACATAACTAAGCTACTGACACAATGCTCAGGCAAGCAACTTTTTACAAGTAAAGCACTCATGATGATTTATTATGGTGTTATATATCTTGCTTTGAAATTTTATCTGTGCATATAAAAAAATCACTTTTGAATTATATAATGCTGCTCTAGGTGAACATCGGAATAACCCTTTGGAGGCCAATTTTTAAATGAAATCTCAAGTTTTTTCTTTGACATGCAGTAAAACAGCAGAATTCCCTGAATATTGTGAATAAGTGTTATTCTGAGTTAAATGCTGCCATTTTGGAAACCCTGAGTCTGACCTGATATTAAAGATGCTGTTAATAGAAGTAGATGAAAGTTCACTGTTGTTCATGAAAAACTACAATATGGGGGCACTGCCCACACTACATCATTTTATTAGTTACCACATTTTCCTGGGGAACAAAGAGGATGCCATCAGGTGAATGTATTAGATTCCCCTTCACTGCAAAGGAAATGTCTCTAGTCATAACAGAGACTTTCTCCTAGCGTTTTTATAGCATCAAAAACTTTAATGCACTGTCAGCAGACCCTTGAAAGTGCTACTTTATGAAATGGTTCTTTTAGGGATCATGTATATGCTAATCCTGTAATGAATTTCAGGAGTATTTTTAGGAACTGCTGTCACATGTGCAGTTATTGCCATGACAGCATGTTCTTACATATTATAAATATTTTTGGATTATAAAAATATTAATGATTTCTTATTATCTCTCCAGTAGCCAAACTATCTCAGGAGGGTCAACTGAATTTGTACAGAGGCTAAGCTGGTAAATAGTGTATATGTAGAAACCTGGAGACATTTATTTTCAGTTCAGACTCTGTGGCCTGTAAGCAATAGCAATGAGCTTAATTTTCCTGTCTGCAGGCGGAAGAATTTTTAAATAAGAAGGATGTGTATATAGAAAGAAATATTTTGACAAATCATGTCATATAGCACACAATACTTGTAAGCAGAAAACATTTGTTCCATGAAATTTAAGAACTGAAAGACTGGGAAAGAGGTTTTTTTTTTTTCCTTTTTCTTTTCCTTCCCCCCCTTTTTATTTTTTTTGCTTTTTTTCAGCGCTATAGAAGACGGCATTACTGTAAGGATTACTGTAAGGGAGATAACATCACTTATCTTACTTTCAGTATCAGTCTCCCTGCAGGCCAATTTCAGTGCAGCAGTGATCTTGGATCCCCTGCACCAAGCTCTGCTTTTCTGGCACAGCTGCACTGCAAAAGCCCATGAGCTCATGCTTATGCATTAACAAAGCAGCTGAGCAAGCAGTGAATATCCCCGTGACGAACCTGTCAGGAGGGGAAGAAGAGGGCATACTTCTTGCCTGGTAGCATTTAGCTGCTGCGGCAAAGCGCAGGGCTGGGAGATGCTTACCTTGCACCAGGCAAGGCTCAGCCCATCAGCGGTCCCAATTAGGCGCTGTCTCACTGTGGCCATCTCACGCTGGAGCGAGTTCCTGCCAGTCAGCAAAACTGCATGACCCAGAGTGACATTTCTGCTGGAGCACCGTCCTGAATTAATGTGTGTGTGTGCCCAGGAGGGAGGAAGGCTGGGGGGAGCTTTTGTGATAGCCATGAGCTCTGTTAAAAAGTAAATTTTTTAAGTTACAGGATTTATAAATACAAGTTCATGGACAGATTCAGTCCTTTACTATCAAAGTGTATTTCATAGATATTGCAACATTTCAATGAAACTGAAGCCAAGTATATCTTACTAGAAAAATTATGTGTGATGGATAGGTATACCTACTTCTATAGATACACTCTTTTATAAATTAAACCTTAGTAATTACAGCTTAAAGCTGTAATTTATGCAAGCATAAAGTTTTTAGGCTATATTATGATCAGCATTTTTACGTTGCTGTTTTAAAATATTGTATAATCAAAAAAGGTAAAATAATGCTGACAAACATGCAAACCAGCATTCATATGCTTTCTTAGAAGATAACACCTACATGAAAGGTAAAAATCCTTACAGATAACTTTTTCATCAGCATTTCATCATTCATTTCACAGGATCATGGAATGCCAGGCTGGCTGAGGCTGGCAGGGCCCTCTGGGTCCATCTGGCCCAGCCCCCGCCCCAGCAGGGACACCCAGAGCAGGGTGCCCAGGCCACATCCAGGCGGCTTCTGAAGATCTCCAGGGACGAGACCCCACAGCCTCTGGGCACCCTGTGCCAGTGTTCCGGCACCCACACAGCACAGCAGTGCTGCTTGGTGCTCAGAGGGAGTCTCCTGTGCTCCAGTTTGTGCCCACGGCCCCTGGCACTGGGCACCACTGAAAAGAGCCTGGCCCTGTCTTCTTCTCACCCTCCCTTCAGATATTTATGGACATTGATGAGATCCCCCTGATCCTCCTCTTCTCCAGGCTGAGTCCCAGCTCTCTCAGAATCTCCTCACAGGAGAGGTGCTCTAGGCCTTGATATCAGCATTGGAAAATACAGAAGAGGGTCACAGACATGGGCATCTCCTGGCCTGCAAGTGAACTTGATAGTGCTGTCGGTGGGTGGCAGGTGAGCCTATCACAGTGTCCCATGCTAACTGGGATGTCAGCATTATTTATACTATGCTTTTGGGAAAAGCTGGTCTATTAAAATAGGAGCCAGAACTAATTTTGTTTTGATTTTTTTGCTTCTCAGATAACATTGCCTTCCACATCAATTTTAAATACTAACATCTTCTGTACCTAAAATAAATTGGGAGAGTGCATAGTTACACAATCGATTTGTGAAATATTTTGACCTCTTTACCACAAATATCTTTTTCTTGGGCTTTATGGTTTAAGTGTTGCATGATAATTCCCGTCACATTGTTCTGATAATGCTCATGTCGATATTCTTCTTAATATTTCAAATATTAAAAGATATTACAGAGTTTTAATACTTCACAGTAAATTCATCTGGTTTATGTTTGGTTGACTGTAATGTATATGATGCATTTCAGCCACATTCCGTAGTTGTTGCTCTGAGTCATAGGTACCTGAGGAGAGCTGGTCACACACAATTTCATGATTAATTGTCCATTTCAAAGTCTTCTCACTTTGTTTTAAATCCAAGTTTGATTTAAATTATTTTTAAATGTATTTTTCTCATTTGTAAATATAATATAAAACTTCAGTTTTTTATTATAAGGGCTTTGTATCCACTCCCACTTTTTCTTCCAGCTGGAAGGGTTTTTGTTCAGATGTATAACAGAACCACTAAAATTTCAACTGCAATTAGCAAAAAGCTAACGGATATGTTGCTCTCATTTCCTCAGTATGTCCTGGAGAAATGGTGGCTTGCTTTGTAGTGTTATATTTAAATGAGGCATAAACCCCAAGACACGCTCTGAAGAAGGAAAAGGATAACTTAATACAATACTCTGTTTTTTATTGAGCTGTTTGGATGTCCAAAAAGAAAATGCAGTCGTATTATTCTATATGCATGCTAACATGTAGAAAAAGAGGATTTGTGCTCTGGTAAGTTTTCAGTCCAAATGATCAGGAGGAAGGGCAAGCAGAGGTTGCTTCTCAGCTGTGCTAGCTGAGGTTGGCCTGCTGTGAGCTGAAATGATGGCTGAGGAGGCAATAGGCCCTGCTGCTGCCCAGCCTGGCATTTAACACAGCCAGGCAGTGTGTTTGCAAACACAACATCCTTTATCTTAATAGGTCTTTGCAGGTCTCTCAAGCTCCCTGTGATGAGCTAGCAAACACGGCTGAACATCTCACTCTTTCCACCTGTCAAGACAGATGCAGTGTTTGGAAGGGAAGACGATGGCTGTGAGGAGCTGTGACCCTTGTTGTGGACACCAGGCCTCACGTCTCTGTGTTGTGCCAGGCTCGCCAGGCAGTCTGTCTGCAGTTTACAGCCGTTCAGTTTATTGCAGGACCATTCTCCTGTTTGTGCTTCTCTGTAGTGAGTAATTACCTTGAACAGCACTACTCCTGCAGCAATTCATTTACAAATCTATATAGTCTCTGTTGTGCCTTCCCTGCATATATTTTCCATAGCTGATTCTAGGCAAAAGTGCAATCTAAGCTATAATTCCTTCTAATTAAAAAGAAGAAAAAAAGCATGTGTCTTAGCTATAACCTCAGTGTCTGTATAGAGGTATAAATCCAGCATCAGAGCTAGAAAACACAACAGTTTGTGTAAGGTATTATTGAAAATGTAAGAAATCAAAGCAAAGAAAGTTAAACTAATAGAAGCTGGGCACACTGGGACCTTTTGCTCTGCTGTTATGTATTTTTTTCCACAATATATCACTGCGGAGAAAATGCAATATGTAATCGAAGCAGAGGTGTAAGGAATGAAGGCCATGCCACACTTTCTCTGAGAAAGATATAATTTCTGCCTGACTGGTAGGCATGCTGTGAAGCTTAATTAAAGTTCATAAAGCACATCAAGATCCTTGGATAAAAGGCATACTTCTATGAACTTAAAAATTTGTGATTTCCAGCACTACAGAGTGGAAGCCTGAAGTGGAAATGTTTATTGCCTTAACATGCCATCCTTGGCCTGGTTAGTGTTAATTGTGTTTGTGGATTTATCCACAGGCAAATACCAGGGGCCTGTGATGTTTTGCTTTTATGACCATTCATGTAGGGAGAATATTTGTGGTGATTCGTAAAGTATAGAAACCCTCCCTTCAATTCTGAAACATGTTTTAAATATTTTTTAATGTCCTTTTTCCTTATCTTGTCATTGAAAAAAATAATCACAAATTAGACACTGTGACCAAAGTGTCGGGTCCTGCACTTCACTCACAATAACCCCAAGCAACGCTACAGGCTTGGGGCAGAGTGGCTGGAAAGCTCTTAGGAGGAAAAGGACCTGGGGGTGCTAGCTGACAGCCGGCTGAACATGAGCCAGCAGTGTGCCCAGGTGGCCAAGAAGGCCAACGACATCTTGGCTTGTATCAGGAATAGTGTGGCCAGCAGGAACAGAGAGGTGAGCGTCCCCCTGTACTTGGCACTGGTGAGGCTGCACCTCGAGTGCTGTGTTCAGTTTTGGGCCCCTCACTACAAGAAGGACATCGAGGCCCTGGAGCGTGTCCAAAGAACGGCAACGAAGCTGGTGAAGGGCCTGGAGCACAAGGCTTATGGGGAGCGGCTGAGGGAGCTGGGGCTGTTCAGTCTGGAGAAGAGGAGGCTCAGGGAGACCTCATTGCTCTCTACGAGTGCCTGAAAGGAGGTTGTGGTGAGGTGGGGGTCGGCCTCTTCTCCCAGGTAACAGTGATAGGACGAGAGGTAATGGCCTCAAGCTGTGTCAGGGGAGGTTCAGGTTGGATGTTAGGAAAAACTTCTTCTCTGAGAGAGTGGTCAGGCATTGGAACAGGCTGCTCAGGGAGGAGGTGGAGTCTCTTCTGGAGGAGTTCAAGAAACGTGTAGATGTGGCACTTAGGGACATGGTTTAGTGGTCATGGTGGTGTTGGGTTGACAGTTGGGCTAGATCTTAGAGGTCTTTTCCAACCTCTATGATTCTATGATTCTGTGAAATAATCATCATTAATAATCAATGTTTCCAGTCTTAATAGATTTAGTCTTAATGTTCACTCATTTGTTTTAATACATATAGTTTGCAAAAAAACCTAGATTATGCAGTAGTACCGCCCACATAGTATCTGTCAGAGGAGTTTATAAAATCTACTTGCCCTACCATGCTTGTGATCCAAAAGCACCTCTGGGCTGCTGAGCAGTTGTGGAATTTGGAGGCATCTTGCTCAAAGCTGTCACTGTGGGTGCATGTGGGCAGATGGATTCTAGCTCTGGAGGTGTTGATGGGTTATTGTGCCTTTGGAGGCCTGATTAATCACATGTACCCCCATTTCTTGGGAAGGGCTTGGAAGAATAGGCTAGAGTCAGCCCTGAGTGTGACCCAACAGGAAAATAATATAAATAAGCAATTGATTTGGCTTCAAGTTTATCTCTAAGATTCCAACCTACAAAACTTTGTAGGTTGTTTTGTACATGGTGTCACACTTTGTGTGATTCAGGAAAATACCCCACATGATGGGTAAGTGCACAATGTTTGACTGTAGGGCTGCGGGCTTAAACTTATGTCCAATAAAGTGAATACTTCAGTTAATCTCTACTCAGCAGAGATGCAGGTGTCTGTGTTAGACACATCCTTGTTGCCTATGGATATAACGTAAATTGGTGTTGAGGGCTGCATTGTTTGTCAAGAGTTTGGACCTGTTCTGAGCGGGAGCATGATAATAGCGGGTGATACAGGGAAGAGCAAATAGTTTGATTTCTTTGTTACTTTGCTGATATTTGATTTAATGCCTCTGTCCTCTCTAATGTTCAGAGAACCACATTTTCAAATGATGCCACTTTAAAACAAAACCTATATTTTATGTCAGAAATAGCCTCTATTTTTGTGCTATTTTTCTCCATGTTGTTTACACTTTGAAAGCAATCTTTTATCTGTTAAATTACAGTTATACTTTTTGTAACTCAATATCTTTATTTTTTTTCCTGTCCTTACTCTTCAAGCTCTAGTGTCTTGTTAAAAAATATTAAAGTATATCCTGTGTTTGTTCTCACTCTTCTGTTCTAAAAAGGCTCGTAAATTTCCTTGAACTCTTGGCCAGTAATATGAAATCGGTCATGATATTTCTTCATGGAAAGTGTGACTCCAGGTGCAAAAAACATTTTTTCAAATTTAAAAGTTGTTGTTAATTTGAAACATTTTGTATTTTATATAAGTAAGACATATTAAGTTCTATATTAAACCCTCCTATCTTCAGAGGTAATCAGACTTAAAAAAGAGGAAGGTCCCGGAAAAGCTGATAAGGGTCATGTCTTGACATGCCATATTTCAACTGACAAATCATGTTGACAAGGCATTACAACTTCATATAAAACAAAGTAAAAAAAGAATAAAAAAGTATATTTCTTTATAATCTATGCTTATGGGTTAATTCTTATCTCTGTTGAAGAATTTTGGATGATTACTTCACTTGATGGTCTTCACATGAAGACCCTTTGCAAATATAAAACAACAATGCAAAAATATTTTTAATGGAATTGAGAAAAAATCTTAATTTCCAATCTCAGGTCTTGTTTTGCCAGACACGTATACAAGTTTTAATTTTTATGCCTTTATAAAGCTACTCAGATGCATGACTGCAGCATGAAGATGGAATGTCCATTCTTAGAACACTTCGTGCATAGCCTCTAAAGTCAACTGGGTTCTGCCAACTTTTATTTGAAAGATGGAAGTTTCACTCTCAATTTAGTCCCATTATTAATTGTACTGAACTCAGGTATGACCATGAGAGTTGAGAGAGTTCATTTATACCTCTTTCTTAAGATCTGCCATATTCTTATGTTCATCTATTAGTCTCACTCTAGTGAACTTTTTCATAAATAAGTCGGTGTAGCCACTTCTCTGCCTTTTAAGATGGCTGTATCTTCCTTGGTTCCCTGAAAAGTCAATGCATACAGAGCGTCCAGTCAAGTGTGACTTGGAGCAGATGCCTCACGAAGTTCCTTTAGGTTAGTTGAGAGATTAATGCTTTTAATTACAAACTTACTTTCTCCCCAGACCTTGCCTGTTAGCAGCTGTCATCCTCAGAAGTAGTATTGTGGTGACAGTTTCCTAAGTAATATGAATCAGAGGGCCATCTAACTACACTCATATATGTCAACTGAGACTGTGACCTTTCGTCTTTATTTTTATGCTCTTTTCTTTCTATTTCCTTTAGAATCAATAAATGAACTTGGAGAAATTTCTGCCTTGCTTTGCAAGTGCGGTTTCTGCAAGTCATTAAGACTACTGAAGGTATAAATCAAAGTCTGGATGGCTACCTTTAAAATGATGGCCAAATATCTTTAAAAACTTCCATAATTGTATTGACGTGTAGATACATACGCCAGGAAAGAAGTAGGTTAGAGTACAGTATACTGAACTTACACAAAAAGCAATTGACGTCGTCAGAGAATCCATCAGTGACAATTCTGATGCCTCTGATGAAGCTTCTGAGTGAATCTTTTGACCTATTATTTTGTACTGTGCCTTAATTTAACATCTTCCCCAGAGCTTTGTTTGTTTCAATATGTTTGTCTTACCCTTTCAAAATTCCTTAGGATCAGTGGTACCATTAGTTCTGTACTTGTTTTCAGTCTTTTATTTTATTGTGTTTTCTTCCCAGTATTTGTCTTGTTGTATTACTTTCCATTGCCAGCGTTTGCCTTGTTGTACTCTCTGTCGCTTGCTAGGCAGCTCACATTTCCAGTATTTGTCATTTTCCTTTGCATTTAATTTCAAAATTTGTGACATGTCTTTTCTTCTTCCCATGACTCATAACTCATTTGCTCCCAGTGCTTCTCCAAATGGCTGCAGGATAGATTCATGCATAATGCGGAAGGTTGCAAAGTCCAGAGCAATGGCCCGCTGTTCTTATTAGCGTACATCGTCTTGATTTTAACTGAAAGGCAGAGGGGAGCAGCATAATTTAATGCATTATACAATGCAGCTTTCTGACTTACACTAGCATTAAATTATTGTCACTGGACAATATTTCTCCATGTACTCCTCAGTTCTTTCAGAAAGACCTGGCAAGGATTTGATATCTGAATATATTCAGTACTGATTTTCAGAATACTCATATGCCATTTTTCTGCATTATTAATAGAAGAAAACATTTTAACATACTTTTTTCTTTATGCATATTAGCAAATAGAGTATATACAATTAAAGTATACAAGATTTTTTGTTTGCTTGAGAAAAAAAATATGGGATATCCTTATGTATAAATAACTTCTGAGTGTTAGTATACAGTGTGTTATGCTGCTTCATATGTGTAATAGATCTTGCATGCATCTTAGATTTTACAGATAAGTCTAATTTGAACAGATCATGGAAAGAGAAAACAGAATAAAAAATCCTTAGCTCCTACATAGTATTTTCTTATTTAAATCTCTAATTCCTACATAGAAAATATACTGCTAATACATAGAAAGAACACTATTAGTGTCTTACAGTGGAGGGTCTGAAGTCCTGAGAGGCCTGACAGTGGCAGTGGAACTTGTCAATTGCTTCCACCGGTCTCCTCAATGAACGGTTAAATTGTGCTGCTGATTTTCCATCAGTAGCTTTTGTTTAATGATGTTTTCTTGTGTTCTTGCTGCAAAAAGATTTGCTATCACTAGTCTCTAGTAAACAGTGATAAAATACAGATCTTGATGCCAGGAAGGTTTTCCGAATATCCAAAATAGTGTTTATTGTGCTACATCATTTTACAAGATTTAGCATCCTGAACACAACAGTATGGTGTAAGGGAGCCTTTCATTCTTAGTCCAGGATCTGGCAGGGGTGTCAGGACAGTTCATTTGTTCCCTTACAGACCTCAGAGTACGAAGGCAATAAACCAACCAGCTGGAAAATATAAACAAATGTTTAGCAGTCTCAGTTTTTCTGCCGTTCTCTTCCACCATTTTTCCATAACTCCAGAAAACTCCTCTGTATTACCTCCAGTGTAGTCCTTTATCTTCATTCTGGAATGGAAAGTGAGCAACAATCCACTCTCTGTGTGTCAGGTGATCTATCTTCTTCCCCTATTATTCTCATCACTTGGATCATTTATCATCAAGAAATGTGATCGAGTTGGAGGATACATGTTTGAGCTCTGGAATACCTGCTTTTTTTTTTTTAAGTAGAT
>VXAV01001235.1:143118-159661 GCA_013399715.1 Alectura lathami
GATCTCTCTTAGTCTCCTCCTGAAGAAGCTGCTGTCTCAGGGAGTGGCTTCAACTCTCCTTCCTCAAAATCTCTTCTCCTAAGGGAACTTGAGACTGCAGAATACAATCTTGAGACCCTACATTTAATTTCCTCGGAAAGGTAGTCAGGTATACATTTTCCCAGATATTAAGTATGTTGTGGGTTTTTATTTTTTCCCCAGAAATCTAGCATCTCTAAATGTTTAACTTCTTGCTTTTCACTTCTTTCTGGCCATTTACACACATATCCTCATAATCACACAGGAGCCTCTGGTAAAGAAATTGGCTACTTCAATGGCACATAAAATGCTCATAACTTAGTAAATGTTATGTTCTCTGTACACAGTCATTTTATATTGACAGTTGGATTGATACATTCAAATATGCAAGTGTGGTAACACCTTCCTGAGAAATTTTCAAGTCATTCCAACATGCATTTGTCTTTTATAAAAGTTGTAAAAAATAATATAAAAAAAATCCTTCACATTGAGACATAATTTCCTGAAAGCAACCAGTCAGCAGCTGTAAAGGTACAGAACGTATACAATAAAATACTGTTACTTATTCTGACACATGGAAAAAGATGGCAAGGAGATAGCTAATCAGTGCAAAAACACATACACGCTAGAATTCGTAGAAAATTCAGGCCAGTATTATGCGAGTTTCCCAATTTTCAGCATAGAAATATGTATGGATTATGATACCAATATGAACAGAAAATTAGGAGCATATGGCTGGAAGTTACAGTCTAGGTCATGATTGATAGGCAGTCTGGTTCATCTAGGTCAGAACTGTGGGCAGCTGAGGACATCTCCAGTTCAAAAGGCTGCAGAGACTCCACGTGTACCACATACCCTAGGCTGCAAAGCATATCCAATGCCCTGTATTAAAATTATAGGCTGTGCCATGAGAGTTGTGAAGGAGAGACTGAGAATATCTCCAATCTGTGCACTAGCACTGAATTTGTTAAACAGCACTGCCTCGGAGGGAGAAAGAGAGAAAGAAAGAGAGAGAGAAAGAGAGAGAGAAAGAAAGAAGAAAGAAAGAAAGAAAGAAAGAAAGAAAGAAAGAAAGAAAGAAAGAAAGAAAGAAAGAAAGAAAGAAAGAGAAAGAAAGAAAGAAAGAAAGAGAAAGAAAGAAAGAAAGAAAGGAAGGAAGGAAGGAAGGAAGGAAGGAAGGAAGGAAGGAAGGAAAGGAAGAAAAGAAAGAAAGAAAGAAAGAAAGAAAGAAAGAAAGAAGAGAAAGAAAGAAGAGAAAGAAAGAAGAGAAAGAAAAGGAGAAGAAAGAAGAGAAAGAAATAAAGAAGAGAAAGAGAAGAAAGAAGGAAAGAAAGACCCAATGGTCTTTTAAGTCAAACTTGGGAGAAAAGTACCCCCTTGACCAACATTTACTTTAAAACTTAGCACCAGCCTGGTGCAGTATAATGCATTATGATCTTCAAATATACGCTGTGAATGTCCTCTCTGTAGCTGTGGAGAACATTGCTTCAAAGCTGAAAGCAAAACCTGACTCCCCGAGAAATGGGAGCATTCAACTGGGGGAAATCCTCCCTGACCTCCAAATGTGGCAGCTAACAGCTTTTAAGCAAACATTATAAATGCAATACAAGTTTATAAAGATTCATGTCCTAGGACATCACTTTGCCTATGCAACACATGACTTACCTGATTCAGAAGAGAACTGTGGTCACCTAATGTTGTTTGAATTTCTAAAACTTTGCAGAAACATCTGCACAGGTGTGACATATGCTACTCTGATCTTGTAGGAAAAACTTTTCTGGACACTCCTCAGTTGGCAGCCAGAAGTCAATGACAGTACCCAAGGACATCTCTAAAGGCACTAATTATCTCTGTGTAGGGGACTGAAATTGAGCCATCAACTTTCTAGCCACAGAGATTTTCTTACTGCATTATATAGCTCTTTCCACATATGGACTGAAGCTCATGTTAAAATAAATTTGGGTTCACTTTATCCCAACGTGTGTGTGGATACCCTTAGAATTTTGGTCAGTAATTTGACTTTATTTCAGTGCTTAAGGCATTATTTTTTTCTTGATATTAATCCAAATACGTATTTCTAGGGTCCTCAAGTGCTCTTCCACCTTGTATCTTGCATGGCTAAGCAACCCAAGCTCTGCAATATGTCATTGAAAGGCTTTGGCTTTACTTAACGGACATTCTAAATTATCTCTTCTCCTCTTCTAGGTCTATTTTGTCTTTCTTAAGCATAGATGACAGGTATTGCACATGACATTCCAAATGAGACCTAACCAGTGCCATGTTGCAACAACACTTCTGTGATTCCCAACTAATACTACTGTCATGCCATGGCTTTGTTAGCATATATGAGCACTCAATTCTGGAAACATTTTTTAAATTTTAGATGCTTAAAAATGACAAATCTGTGGGACGAAACATTTGACTTGCAGTTTCCCTAGAGATAGAAATGTTGATGCAGGATTTTTATACAGGAACTTCCACATGGACCATTTCTTTTGTCTTTTGTTCACTTCCCCATTTCCTCACATGCTGCCAAAACAATTTTCCATCAGCATTTCCACTTCACTGTAAACAGCATTTTAGTTCTTCAAGTTCTCTGTATATCAGTAATTGAGCACACTTTCACGACTTTCTTTTGTTAGCAACAAAGGAGGATTTGTCTTCGTAAAGTATATTTTTTCCCTTATTTATAGTCAATACAATTTGCTGGTACATGTCCCATGTAGGTCGATTGCCTAAAGGCACTCATGTCAAGGTCTGAGACCATTATCCAACTACCAGCAGACTCTAGAAAGAGAGTTCAAATGATGCATTCATGCTTAATATATGATTTATGTTACAATGTGGCAGAGACAGAAATCCCTCTTTGCACAGTGTAATCGAGCTGCCTCACTTACAAAAAGGTAATCCTTCATCAGGGAGTTTCAAGGATGAAACTTTATCTTTATAGAACAGAGATGGCCGTACTAAGTTCAGTTAAGATATCTGGCTAGGACAGGAATATTTAGAAACTCTTCCCTATCACTAAATACTTAAGAAATCATAATCCATCCTCAGAACTGCAAATGCCTCACTTCTTACACTATCTATATGGATATTTACGTTCTAGAATATGAAATGGTTTTGCATTTCAAATTGAATAAGCAACTTGTAGAGTAGGTATAGAAGGAATAAGTTCAAGCTAGTGTAAATTGGTGTCACCTATCTTTTGAAGGACAGAAACACACAGCAGGGGAAAATAGAGATGAATACCAAATGTATTCATCAGGAAATGCAGGCAAACTCCTTACTATAATCATCCCTGTGTCCCACCTCAGCTCAACAGTATTACTGTCATATGTAGAATCTTGGAGAAAGCTTTTACTCTCTTCTGAATTGCATGTTTACATATTCAGTTCCTAGTATTCTATTAATTTCACCTTTTCTTTATTACAAAAGCTCTTATTCTGGGCTCTGTTATCTTTTCTTGACCAACTCTGTGGGATCTCCTATTATCATCTGTCCCAAGCTAAGCTGTGCGTGATTTTACTGAGGTAAGAGCAGAAGAGGGATATTTGACTTCTTTGTTATCTTATCCTTCACTACCACACCATAGGAATATGCATGAAGACTCCTTTTCTCTGAAAGGTAAAGATGAAACTTCAAAAGATGAAAATTTTATGCTACTTGCATTACAGCGATGAACCTCAGTTCCTCTTTTAAACAGAAATTGTCAGCACTTCTGTGGGAGAGAAGAACCTGCTATTCAGCCCAAGAAATGGAATAGTAAATTTGTTTCTAACAGAACCATTTTGTGATAGTTACACAGCACATGAGCAACTTTATGGACATGGTAACTGAGATGTTGACAAAATGCCATCAGTACTTCTACAATTTACAATTATAGAAATTTTCAACTATAGAAATTTTCAAATCTAGCTTCATCATCTGAAGCTAGTATGGAAGTACAGTGGATGAAGCCCAACTTCCCAATCTACTTCTGATGTCCTCATGGAGGTTGCTTCTAAGAATCATTATCTTCTGCATTTATGTATTATAATACTTGTCTGTCGATGCACAACACTCGCCTCCACCCCTGACTCCTCTGGATTTGGCTCCTAGCTGGAATCCTGGCAGCCAGCTACCTGTCAGCAATTTACTGGAAGGATCCTGCCATCATCTGTTTCAGGCTCTCTGGGCAGGAAAATGGGATGGGGGGTTCATCTTTCAAAGAACAATAGGGCTTAGGGATATTTTTTAAAATTGAAATTCTGGCTGTGGGAGTCATTAAATATAGTTCTGCTTCTCTTCTAGACTGTGAGATCAAACAGCACAGGGAATTGGGATATTTGCTCACTTATGGTGCATGTGCAATTTTTGCAGATTGGTTGGCTTTACTTTGCAACTTACTTTAAAAAGGATGTAAAAATATCATTGACATGTCTGGTTTTGTGCTGAAAAATTCCCAAGCTAAAATATTTTTTTCCCAAACTGTTTTTGATTTTTTTTTTCTATTGATATCAGGCTCTAAAACATTTGTTTCTCTGGAGACTGTCGATAACTGGTCAGAAGAAATGGCACAGTTTGAAAATGATCTCAGTTTTTACTAAAAGAGTCATATTTCATTTGAAAGATCTGGTACAACAATCCTTTATTTTAGCCATAATCCAGCTTGGTACTGATGAAAAACCCATGTAAAGTTACGGATAATTTAGTAGCTTCCAAGACCACAATCAGAAAATATTAGCTCCAAATTAACTACACTGAATTCACCAGACTAAACTTGCCGGCATTGTTTTTAAACTTAGGACTGAAGTCATAATACAAAGAAAACTGGCCTACTCATGATCTGTAAAAGGGAAACAGTTTTTATGCAGTTTATCCATCAGTGTGATAAACTCTATGTAGTGAGGTGAACCTAAACTGAAATTCAGTTATGTTTCTTTAGGTGCCTGACCATAAATACATACGCATGTGTAATCTTCAGTTATAGCGTCAGGCCAATGCTGATTTGTTGCATTAAGAAATGTGGAGTATTTGGATACATTTTTATTATTTAAATAAAAGGCTGTTTATTTATATATGTTGATGCATTGCATTTTAAAAGTTCATTTCCCAATTAAACTATCTTAATGACTTTGGTAGTCAAAGTGAGAGAAAGAGAATTGTTTACTGTTCTAAAATATGAAAAGAGTTTATGTTACTTCTAGTAACTATAGAAGTTAGAAATTAGAGACGTGTCTATATAATCATGATTTATAAATGTTTACAGCACTTTATTTTTGCTTTGAGACATAATTTATTATGTTTTCAATTAAAAGAAACAAGCAAACAAAAACTCCAAACCAGTGGAATGCTGATTTTGTTCCCCACATGTCAGATTTAATCCAAATATTAATGAGGAAATTTTTTAAAAATACAAGATACTGCATAACATATATCAAAAGAATCTGAAAAATTTTGAGATGTGGGACTGTGAAGACTGAATGACAATTTGGGGTAACATACAAAAATAAGGACTCATAACTATGATCCTGTAAGGATCATGCAGAATTACAGCATCAAGGTACCAACCCTAAGAGGCCACCTACTGCACAGCACACAGCAAAGCTCTGGATGATAAGAATTAATTAGAAAGTTGTTTGGGAATCATAGAGTCATAGAATGGTTTGGGCTGGAAGGGACCTTAAAGAATCCTAATTCCAATCCCCTGCCATGGGCAGGGACACCTCCCACTACACCAGGCTGCTCAGAGCCCCATCCAGCCTGGCCTTGAACACTTCCAGGGAGGGGGCATCCACAGCCTCTCTGGGCAACCTGTGCCAGGGTCTCACCACCCTCACAGGAAAGAATTTCTTCCTAATATCTGTCCTAAATCTCCCCTCTTCCAGTTTGTGGCCATTACCCCTCATCCTGTCGCTACACGCCCTTCTGAAGAGTCCTCCCCAGCTCTCCTGTAGGCCCCCTTCAGGCACTGGAAGGCTGCTATCAGGTCCCCCCGGAGTCTTCTCTTCTCCAGGCTGAACAACCCCAACTCTCTCAGCCTGCCTTCGTAGGGGAGGTGCTCCAGCCCTCTGATCATCTTTGTGGCCCTCCTCTGGACCCCTCCAACAGCTCGATGTCCTTCTTGTGTTGGGGTCTCCAGAACTGGTCGCAGTACTTCAGGTGGATTCTCACGAGAGCAGAGTAGAGGGGCAGGATCACCTCCCTCGCCCTGCTGGTCACTCTTCTCTTGATGCAGCCCAGGATGCCGTTGGCCTTCTGGGCTGCAAGTGCACATTGTTGGCTCACGTTGAGTTTTTCATCAACTGACACCCCCAAATCCTTCTCCTCAGAGCTGCTCTCCGCCCAACCTGTATTTGTGCTTGGGATTGACCCGACCCAGGCACAGGACCGTACACTTGGCCTTGTTGAACTTCATGAGGTTGGCATGGGCCCACCTCTCAAGCCTGTCCACGTCCCTCTGGATGGTGTCCCTTCCCTCTAGCATGTCAACGGCACCACACAACTTGGTGTCGTCTGCAAACTTGCTGAGGGTACACTCGATCCCACTGTCCATGTCGCCAACAAAGATATTAAACAGCACTGGTCCCAGTACCGATTCCTGAGAAATGCCACTCGTCACTGGTCTCCTTTTTGACACTGAGCCGTTGACCACCACTCTCTGGGTACGACCATCCAGCCAGTTCCTTATCCAGTGAGTGGTCTGTCCATCAAACCCATGCTTTTCCAATTTCCAGCAACTAGGATGTCATGCGGGAGAATGTCAAACGCTTTGCACAAGTCCAGATGGATGACTTCAGTTGCTCTTCCCTCATCCACAGATGCTGTTACTCCATCATAAAAGGCCACCAAGTTTGTCAGGCACGATTTGCCCTTGGTGAAGCCATGCTGGTTGCCAGCAATCTCCTCATCTTCATTTTCCATGTGCCTTAGTAAATCCTTCAGGAGGATCTGCTCCATGATCTTTCCAGGTACAGAGGTGAGACTGACCGGCCTGTAGTTTACTGGATCTTCCTTCTTGCCCTTTTTGAAAATGGGGGTGAAGTTTCCCCTTTTCCAGTCGGCGGGAACTCACCAGACTGGGAAGTCTCACATGATCCATCTGAATGGACCACTGCGAGGACTCTTGCAATGAAGACACATGTTGACCTTTGGCTAGGGACTGACCATCCTTTTTGAGAGGTCTGATGTGAATATTACCCTATTCCTATATAGTAAAGACCACTACATCTTTTTTTTTTTCTAAGCAGCACTGTCTGTGAGTATTTCTGCAACAGCTGACATGCAAGAAAAGAAAGGATTGAAAATCTTAATGTAAGTATTTCTAACAATGTTATTCTGCTTTTTAGGTGATGCTAGTGTATTGGCATGGCTAGCCCTATGTGCTTTTTCACAAAGAAATACCCCCTAGAAACTCCTGTTTCACTTCAGCAGAGAATTTATAGAAAAATGTGGCTTCCTGCAATGCACAGAACTTGGGATGAGCTCCCAGAAATCATAGAGACATTTATGACCAAAGATGTCAGATCCAATATGCTGGTAGCTCAGATGCCTCCTGACAGCATGACTCATTCAAGGTAGTCTAGCTTTAGAAGAGCAATTCAAGTGAAGATTGAAGTCTCCAATGAAACTGCACATGTAGAAAAAACCCTTCTAAAGAAAATCACAATATCATAGCCAGTGTAGAGAAATCCAAAGATGTGAAGGACTCTACCCATGAGAAAATTTCAGTATTTCTACAGTGCCCAAGGTTTCAATTAAATATTTAGAGCTTAAAAATTCCTAAACCTTATTTGTGATGTTGAGCCCTCACATTCTTTTGAGCTCAAGGTTCACTTTGCTCTGAACCACATCTGTGGCCAGGTGGGCAGAGCAGAGTTTTGCTGTCTCTAACACTTTTAAAAATGACTCACCTGCTAAGGAGCAGTTAATAGGCCCTATTGTTCCTCGTAGGTCTCTGTAATTCATGCATAATGAATGCTTGCTTTCTGAGGTTGTGTGTACAGAGTAGCAGCTGGGTGGAAGATGAGAGCTGCTACTGGAGCAATGCCATCTTTACAGTGTGAGAAAGTAGGCTTGGCAACTGACTCTGGCAGTACCAAGTGCATCCCACTGGCAAAGGAAACTTTAGCAAGCTGTCTGAGTTATCTTATTATGCATCTGTTCTCTTCATACTTCATGAAGACACCCAGGGCATTGGTTAGTCTGACACAGCTATGGGATTCAAGCTAAATTACACCCCATGACAGCATTGAGTATGCTGAAGTAAGAGTTCTTCTCCTATTATGAGATTATTATGAGATTTAAATTTATGCATTATTAGAATTTTTCAGATAATGTTGCTGTTTTAATGGCTTCACTGAGTAGTTTTCATTTACTTTTCTAGTCTTAAATGTAATTATACAGCATAAACAATGAGAATGACAGTGGTAATAGAAGCCTTGCAGTACTTACTGCCCAAAATTTTTTACATGTTGAGAAGATACCGCTTTTAATGAAACTTTCAGTGTTTTTTTTTAACTACTTTTTGTTCTTTTTTTTTTTTTTTTTAATTTCCTTGCTGCATTTTAAACTTAATAGGTTTATTTTCTGAGTCAATAAACCACTTTTGCACTTCTTGTGAGGTTGTGTACTAAGTAAACCTATTTACATTACAGATGGTGACATTTTAACAAAGGGTGGCTCTAGGATTTGTTCGGTACTTTTGCCAAGCAGTGCATGGAGATAGAAGAATTCTTAAAAAAACTTTGGAAAGTTTTTGCTTTTGCTATCATGATTACCTCTCCAGTTACTCCTTCCACTGTTCTGTTGCGGTAAGGCAAGTCCAGTGGTTTGTAGCCTAGTCTCACTTATCTGGAGAAATCAAGCTATCCTTGCAGATATAGAATGATTGTAGGGGTGAAATTTGCACGCTTTACCACTGTTACTCCTCCTATCAGGTTAATACTTCATTCTGGTAGTTATATCCCTCCACATCATTTATAGAGCACTTAAACTCCCTCACTTTATCTAAATAAATGCCTTTGCTGTGGTTCCCTCAGATTTCAAATCCTCTGGTGCTCATTCTTCCTACCTGAGTGATCATAGTCATACTAATGCCTGGCAAGTGGCATTTGCACCTCACCATATGACTCAACATGCAATCCATTTTCAAAGTGTTGACTCATGCGTGTTACACACTGTTTGTAACAACCAAGGGTCAATCCACTCTTGGCTGCTCCGTGTATTGTTCTGGCTGCGACCAGAATCATTTCCCTGGGAGTGAGTGGGATTTACCAATATGCATGTCAGGGTGTGCTGCCAAAAGAATATTAACTGGTCCTGTAGCGGTGCCAGGGAGCATGGGAATGATCCAGAGGGTCAGCTGGCAAGTCCTAAAACCTCCATGTACCACATATAAAAACTTTTGTGTGCAAGCCTGCGAAGAGGGCAGAAAGAGGTGGAAGAGACATTAATCAAACCAAGACCAAGCGACAGTGCTCAGTGAAAATGGTGGCAGCGAAAGGGAGAAGAGCTCAATGTTTTTGTCAAAAGGTTCACGAAAATGCAGCTGGCTGAAAAGGAGTGAGTCACCAGCAGCAAAAGCATCTAGAAGTGTGCATGTAAAGTAGTCGTGGTGTGATGGGTCTCTAAGGAGAACTAATATGACCTCTTTCCTTAATGTGACCTCAGCTAATATAATAGAATAATAGAATCATGGTATCTTCCGAGCTGGAAGGGACATGTAGAGGTCATCTAGTCCAACTCACCTGCAGTGAACAGGATACATATGGATAGATAGAGCTCTCTGAAGACATAAATTCACCATTAATATTTCTGGGTTTTAACAGGATGTTGAAATAATAATTTATATGAATTTGATACTTTGGATATCAAAAGTATGCGAAAAGAATGCTTCATATTTTGTTAAGTATGAGGGAAGATATTGGAATTATTTAGAGAAGATTTGTAACTAGGTATACAACAGACTTCAGTTATAGGTCCATGGCACTGAACACTGTCAGGCTGACATGAATGACACCTGTCCAAAACTGCCAGAAAGGCCAGGCTAGATAGGGTGAATGTTACTATGCAAGTTCCTTAAAACTAGGGCTCCTGGGCAATGCAAAAAAGCTGAAGGTGGCAATGACCTGTCTGACCAATGGGCTGGTCTCATGGGTTTTGTTAGAAGATACGATGTCTCCTGACTGCTTGCCTGGCCAGAAGTTGTTTTCTGGTTGCTGAGGAAATATGGTGGTGGCTGGCATCTGGGGTGTAAATGAAGATGTCAAGATTTGTGAAGTCTGTTGCATTGAAAAGATCAGGGAACAGCAACTGGTAGTTTGAAACCTTATTGTGTAAAAAGCACAGAAAANTTTTAGGATAGGGCTCCAGATCTCACTGGATGAATAATCACCACAAAGCCAATCACAGGAGTAAGTAGACACCCTACCAGGAACAGCAAAAGGTCCTGCTCAGCAAAGCAATAATGTTTAGGAGATCAAGAGGTATGGAGATAATGTGAGACATGCCAAAAGCCAGTCTGAGCCAGAATTTGCAAAGAAATTAAACAAATAGCAAAAGGTTATTCAGCTGTATAAATACAAAGAACACAGGAAAGCACAGGATAGTAAGTCCACTATATAATAATGACAGAACAGAGACTAAAGATAATCTAGGCATGTCCCAAAAGTAAATGAACACAGAGTACAAACTGATGCCCTTGGAGCCTAATAAGAGGAATTTCTTCTGTAGTCTGGAGCTCATTAGCTGACATACGTAGAAGAGTCAAAAGCCTGATATTTTTGCTCACAATAGTCATTGTAAGTCCTACATAGACTCCAGTGAGGTATGTATCAATCATTAATAACTCTAAGATGTTACTAGTACACACATAGAGCTGAGTAATATTGATTTGAAAAGCCATCATCAGCTCTGCAGATAAATGACTCAATTGTACTTGTGTGGAAAGAAGAGAAATGGTGGGATTGAGGAGTATTAACTACATATGTACTGTATCTGACAAAATTCTGCAAACTACAGCTGTTTAGGCAATAGATGAACAAATAAACACTTGCAATGTACATAAAATAATGTGTACATTCTGGACTTGTATCTCTTCTTTCAATTCTAATTGCAGTTATCTGACAGTGTTGTCGTTGCATGTCAGATATAGATGAAAAGCTTGACAAAATCTGCTAATTTACTGAGTTTGTAATATTTTACAGGGGGTGACAGCAGTGACTTTTCCAACATCTAGGGTCAAATATGTCTAAAGCATTATCTATTTAACTTAGGCAGTGCTTGCTAACTCCTTCCTGCTATTTTTTCAATTGCATGGATACTGAATTAACAAACCGATTTTGCTCTCTTGCAATACACTGTGGGAAAATGGCTGCTAGAGGGTATAAGTTCTCTGAAGTTATTTTCACATTTTAACAAAAGTTAAAATCCTTAGGGTAAGATGCAGTTGCTACACCTAGGCAACTAAGGCAACACATCCTGCTGTCGTGGCACAAACTAAGGGGCAGAATGACATGGAGAGTGGAGTGGAATGCAGAGCTCCATGGATATGCGTTGTGTGTGTATCCCATGCAGGAGAGGGGAACATGATAAACCATATACTAGACATGTCCTGCTAATACAGTTGAGTAAAATAGAGAGTGGAGTGAAATGGAGGTTTCACGGCCATGCTCTGTTGCTCCCCCATGCAGGAGACAAAGACACGATAAAATCATACAGCTGAGTCAAGGGATCACATTACAGCAACTGCCAACCAAGGGGGTAAATTGCATGGTAACACCAATCACTAATCCAAGTATGTATGACTAGAGTCACTCAAGCTCCACCTAAATGTAAGGGAATAATATGGGCTGACACGAGGGCGAAAGTGGGAGAAGACACCATCAAGGACTCCATCGTAGATCCTGGGATCAGTCAATGGGGTGAACACGTCCTCCTCCCATAGGGACGCCTATTGGGTAAGAGCTCTATTCTATGTGCGCTAAATAATCAATAACAGTATTAAAGCTTGATCATTCTTGCAGCCAGTCTACTGCCACCGGCAATCTTTGAACCATATTCTGTCATGATCTATATTCTGTAAAATAATAAAATTTGCTTAAATATACGTTTCTGGAAAGGTGAAAAATTAAAAGTAAGGGATTTGACTTAGTGACGCTGTCCCGTGAAAGGCTCTGAATAGGTTAGCTGAATCACTCTCCAACACAGTGGGCTGTCAGGAAGGCAGGTTGATTGGGTGCAAGGGGGTCATCTGTCTTGAGCAACTGGACAAGTAGTCAGATTTAAACAGGTTCTGTGGTTACTTACCCTTACTCTACTCGTAGATTTGACTTAGTGAATCTGTCCCGTGAGAGGCTCTGAACAAGTTAGTTGAATCACCCTCTGACTGCGGGCTGTCAGAGAGACAGGCCGTTCAGGTGCAAGGTGGGTCATCCTTCTTGAGCAACTGGACAGGCTGATCACATCTAAACAGATTCGTTGCTATCCTACCCTTGCTCTGTCCCGTGAGAGGCTTGGCTTCCTTACAAGTGAAACCTACCTTTTCTTAGTGGGACATACACTTCATATAGCAGCAGCTGAATCAAGTCCGTTTTCTGTACCTAGTTTGAAGTGAGCACTGATAAAATTGATATGGTGATTCCTCTTTCCTGGGCACAGAGAGCAACCATGACAGTACAGATAAGGAAGGTAAAGAAAGCTTCAAAAATTTTTTGTACCTCTTTCTGACAATTTGCTCTCTTCAATACATAAGC
Organism: Alectura lathami; assembly: GCA_013399715.1. Lineage (NCBI taxonomy): Eukaryota > Metazoa > Chordata > Aves > Galliformes > Megapodiidae > Alectura > Alectura lathami. The sequence goes on from VXAV01001235.1 coordinate 155,874, forward strand.
TCCTACACATTGACTAGATGATCTTAGGGGTCTTTTCCAACCTTCATGATTCTGCGATTCTATGAAAATACAAGTCCCAATGTACTGGATGGTTTTCTCACTTACAACATCCTGTGTCTCAAAGCCTAATATAAAAACTATTGAAGGAAATTTCTTACATTGACACCAATTGACTTTTTGGTCTTGTGAGGACTTGGAACGGATTGGACATACAATGTGCGTGGGAGAGAAACTATCATTTCCAGTTCTCAAATGGAGATACTAGGTTACAAAGAGATTAAATTATTGCCTGAACCTGCACTAGTAGGTTTGTTCCACCGAGAAGCGTTTGTGTCCAGTGCAAGACCCTATGCCACTAATACATCTCCTCACTAATATAAAATGGTGCTTTTAGTTCTAAATGGTAGACTCTTTAGTAGTACAGGATACTACAAATGAAGCACTAACACAAATGCATTGTAAGGCCGCCTACATGCCTGAATTCTTCTGTTAGCATCCAGGAGTTCCAACAAGGGATTATAGCAAGCAAAGAAAAATAAAGGCTCTCATAATTTTTTTGAGAATAATTCCTAGAGTGATTCAGCATAAAATTGCACAAAGGTGCCACAGATGCCTCAATGCAATTGAAATGAAGAGGTGACAGCAACTGGAATATTATCTCAAGGCCTGGATAGCTCTAATTTGAGGAAGCCTAACTTGTAACAGGTAAACTGAATAACTCTGGCAACTTCTCAGTAAAGACATATGCACCTGAGAATCTGAGAACTGAACCTACTAGNGGATCAGAAAATTCTAGTCTTGGATAGGAAAGAAGATACATGATGTCTGAGTGTTCATGGTAAAGTTCCTAAACTAATTCATTAAATTATCAACACTTAACATCTTAATTGCATTATACATAAAATGTTGAGTCCTAGGAGATATTGATGTCCTAGGAAATACACAATAGAGAATAATATTAGAATGTAAATTCATTCCAAAGATGTTTATTGGTATTTTAAGGCAGTTTATGTTCATGCAAATTTATGTAGCGGGTTATTTTATTTATTTATGCATTTATGTATGAATTTATTTATTTATGTTCAGTCTTTGTTACTCTAATTACTGAAAGTTTCTGACAATAACAGCAAAATTCAAAGGTTTTGTAAAGCTATGGTTGTTCAGTGTCGATATACAGACATGAATAGCTTTATTCAGGTGGACAATAATTGTTAACTTGAAAGAAAAACTTAAGATTTAAGACAGTCAGATGTACATTTACTCAGTTACTGCTATGTCGGTGCTTCCTTCTATTGTACAAATTAATGCATAAACCTTTTTTTCTAGAACCAAATTATTGTGCTAGATTCTATGAACATAATGTTTGATTTTTCTTTACATTTATGAAGGCCACTTTATACTCTCGTGTAGCTTTTTGCTACTTAGCTTAATGATCTTTTTTTCTTTTTCTTACTGCTGACCTTTTGAATTCGCTACTATTTGTAAACCTTTTCTGTAATCATTATTTATCAAACAGTATTTAGTAACCATTTTTCATTGCAGTTATATAACTGTACACATCACTGGAAGAAGTGTTTAATGGAATAAACTTCATTCCTGTCTCGAGGGAAGTGTACACAGAGAGAACTTTGAAAAGAATGTATTTCACTTTGAAAAAAAATAAAGGCTTAATAGCCTGTCTCCACAGAAATAAAAACCAATAAAATGCTAGGCTGGTGTTAGAGTCCTCCTTAGTTCTTTAATCTGTTAACGCTCTTGTTTTTTTTTGTTTTTTTTTTNCTCCAGGGCTGCCCATCAGGAGGGAAGCCAGAAATGACGAGTAGAAATTTATGCTTTTTTTTTTTTTTTTAATTTTGATTCAAAAGTCAGAGTAGAGCTGAAACTGATATTTATAGGTCAAAAATCTAGAGTTGGTTGAAAAGCCAGTGTTCTCGCAATTTCATTTGTAGAGGAATGGAACTGCGAAATCTGCAGTACTGTATGATAATGTCTGCATTTCATCTTCTGTTTTTAGTGCAGAGACAGTGGAAAGGTAGGTTTGTCTCTACTATCTTTCATAGAAAACTCCATTACAGTCTGTGTTTTCAGACAGCGAGTCACCCCTGGCCATGGGAACCACAATCTTCATTCTTTCTTTTGAATGTTAACCTGTCCAAGTTGTGGTGGAATTACTACACCTCCCTCCTGGCTTGTATAGCTTTCAGGCCATTTTTGTTATACTTCAGTACACACTGTGCCTGTTTTTCTCTGTCGTACTTTCTAATCCAAAATACGTTGAATGCAACAGAATTACAACTGAGACAGAAACTGTGAACAATTTGTAGGGAGTGGTAATGTCAAATTTTCCATTCCACACCAATGGGAAAATGCTGAACACAAATATTAGAGTTTAGAGTAGAAGCACTGTTAACAGCTGCTGCTCTGACTTAAATCTGCAGCCTCTCCATGGTGATGAATCACTGTTTTTTGTTCCTTGGTGTCCATCAACTTGCTGCAATAAGCTGTACTTCAGGCACTTTGTGTGTTTACACTGCGAAAGAAATATTTCAGCACCTGCAAGATAGAAATATAGAGACACATTCATCATTGTTTTGTGATGTGATTGCTTTTTGGTGTTAAGAAATCAAACACCTATAGTTGTGTTTGAAGGAAACAAATTAGAAGTACCTTTCAAAAGTACAAGCAACTCACATACTTATCTTGCTTTTATTATTTGCTCTCTTTGTAAAGACTAGTGCTGCTTCCATCGAGTGATCCACCTGCTAGAGTACAATACTCTGCATAGCTAAAATTTCTCCTCTAAGTGGTTGTCAATAGGTACATTCTCAGGGCAAAGGCATATATGTTCAGCAGCTGGGAGGTCCACGTTCTACCCCAACCATGGTAGTGACGTCTCCCGCCCCCTTCTCCCCACCCATCCCCTGAGCATGTTCACCTCCTTAGTTCCTCCCAGCCACCAGCTTGAATTTTACTTGTAATTTAGGGCAGTGCTTAAATCTTTTGGTTGTGCAGTTTAATTCTTCTTGTAGTTTCTATTTTTATTCTTCAGCATTTTAGTTTGCTTTCTTTTCTAGGACTCTCTGTTTTTACTTATATGGTTTCTACAGCTATGCCATCTGGCTTAATGTCATTTTTTCACCTGAGGCATCAAGCTTGGTTCAAGTGAAATGCTTGCAGAAACTTCAAAACTTCATCTTTGCCAAGCCTCCATGCTAGAAATTTGAATTCAAGTGCTTAGATTTTTGCTCTGGCTCCATTGCCATTGAAGAACTCATTCAAATTGTGATTCGGAATCCAGTCTCAAACTTCTGCTGTGCAATGCAGTGCACAGGTCCTCAAAACACAGGTTCTGACAAGGTCTAGGATACTTTGGCTACCCAACTGATAATCCAGCTGGCATTGGCAGTATGTATACTGGAGTTAAAGGGAAAAGGGGCAAAAAGAGTCAACAGCTCCACAGCCCAAGCCAGTGTGGACTGCAAAGTTGCATCTAGTCACCTTCCACTTCATTGAATTTCCTTTTTCCTTTCTACTGTGTGATCCTTCAGTTTCTCCAGATGAACAGTTTCACTTTTTTTCTGCAGAATGGCCTTTGCTTGCTGCTACCAATTTCATTTCTTTAAGTCTTTCTCTCTCTGGATATATATTATTTTGCCTGAGCTAATTAGTTCTTTTCCAAATAGTATTTTCTAGGGAGACACTGGAAGTATTGAAGAGGTGTGATTTATATTTTATTTTATTTTATTTTATTTTATTTTATTTTATTTTATTTTATTTTATTTTATTTT
>VXAV01001235.1:159740-174718 GCA_013399715.1 Alectura lathami
CAAACGTATTAAACAGTTTCTGCATTAACATTGTCTTTATATAACTTGAGGATGACCTCAAGTTGTAACATGCACACGAACACATGAGTGGAACCAAGTAAGGAAACTTAATGGGCTACTTAATATGAATTATATTTAGGAAAAATAAAAAGAGATTGTCAGATAGAGAAAGGAGGTGGAACCCTAATGACAGCATTCTTGATAGCCTTTTTACAAGAAGAGCTACCTGTATGCAATCTAGCTGGCAAAAAAAACAACCAAACAAACAAACAAAAAAACAGCCAAAAAAAAAAAAAAAAACCAAGTGCAAGAGTTGGGTCATCCATCCTTCTCTTCAGGGTTGGATTCTGCACATATGTGGGCATGAATGCGAGTTTGTGACCCATGGAAAATCATCTGTCTTACACGGAAGGTCCAGCTGTGACAGTAGTCAGTATTCTCCAAGAGTGAGCAGCATTTAAGAAGAATTTATATTTCTGTGCTATAGGTCAGGTTCAGAGTGACATCCTGAAATTTGTAAAACAATAAGCCATAAAATGTAAGTCCTTCAAAACCAGAATGAGATTTCTATTTCTTAGTCAAATGCAAATGTTCCATTTTTTCATTTGAGGAAAATCTGGAGAATGTCCTGTGGAAACAAAGAACTGGTTTTTCAGAGGGATCTGGTGAAATAAATGGAGTTATTAAAAATATTATGCTTTGCTTTTGGATCAAATCTCCATGAGTAGATACATTTTACTTTATTAATAATGTTGCACTAGAAAAATAGACCAAGCTCTTAATAAGGGTCTTATGACAGATTCTCTGTTCACTTTATTTCAGCTAAAAGGCTAAGCCTTGTGTCTTTTTATAGACTTTATAACTCCTGAAGATACATATGACACTCTCTTCAACCGTGAGAAAAGTGAACAGTAATAAAAAGTACTTTACAGCTTCAAATCCTCAAATAACTGACATTTTACACTTCCAAAAAGAAAGAAGAGGGCCACTTTCAGCTCACAGGTCTGCAAAGTAAACTGAGAAACTCTGTCAGAGACTATTGTGCACAGAAGCACCAAGGGGAGGACTTACAAAGACAACACTCATCTGTGCAGTGCTGCTCTTCAGACACCTTTCAGAACAGATCAAATACAGTCTGGGGTTAGTTCCTGATTCACCCTCCACTCCTGGGGAAGACAAATCTACTTCTTAAACTTGCACTTTCAGGAATTAATAGGTCATTATAGTTTCCGGGAAGAGGGAGTCTAACACCAGTGGAAGGCTCGTAGTTCGGCTTGGCAAGTTTGTGTGCTGAATAATCTCAAGTAAAGAGCCAGTCTGAAACTTTTGGGTATGTAGCTCTGACCATTTGAGGAAGGCTTTTTCTTAGAGGCATTATATCTCTGTTTTATGCAGTGCTGTTCCAAAATTCTCATTCAACTAACTGGAAAACGGCATATAAATTATGCAGTCATAAACCCATATATATTTGGCTGAAATTAATGATTCACAGCAAATTAATGGCCATTGGAGTCATTTGGTCCACAAACTTTTAGGGTTCAATAGCTTTTTGCATCTGTACACGCTTACTGTCCCAAAATGCTAAGTGACTGATCTTCATTATAATGCTATGCATAAAATGAGAACTTGATATTTAGATTGTTTTGAGAAATTATTAAACTGTAATGAAATGATACATATGCTAAGGCTGGCCTTTTATTTCCGATGATACGTACAAGTCATTCCAGCTTCAACCTATGCTTCTTGATTAAAAGAAGCAGTTTACTGCCTTACTGCTTTGCGTTCAGTTCTGGGGCCCCCAACACAAGAAGGACATCGAGCTGTTGGAGGGGGTCCAGAGGTGGGCCACGAAGATGATCAGAGGGCTGCAGCACCTCCCCTATAAAGGCAGGCTGAGAGAGTTGGGGTTGTTCAGTCTGGAAAAGAGAAGGCTCCGGGGAGACCTGATAGCGGCCTTCCAGTACCTGAAGGGGGCCTACAGGAGAGCTGGGGAGGGACTCTTCATAAGGGCGTGTAGCGACAGGATGAGGGGTAATGGCCACAAACTGGAAGAGGGGAGATTTAGGCTAGATATTAGGAAGAAATTCTTTCCTGTGAGGGTGGTGGGACACTGGCACAGGCTGCCCAGAGAGGCTGTGGATGCCCCCTCCCTGGAAGTGTTCAAGGCCAGGCTGGGTGGGGCTCTGAGCAACACGGTGTAGTGGGAGGTGTCCCTGCCCATGGCAGGGGGGTTGGAACTGGATGATCTTTAAGGTCCCTTCCAACCCAAACCATTCTATGATTCTATGACACTGCTACTCTAATGTATATCATTTATTTCATCTGCTAGAACCAAAGAGATTAACCATCCTTCAAATTTTCTTATCTGGACTAAAATTTCATTTTATTGCTACAATTCCAGAATTACGTGATGTTAGGAAATTGATGAAGTACTCTCTAAAGGAACAACAACCACCATTTCCATTCTGCAAATAAAAAAAAATGTACTATTTGGTAGACATTTAGGACTTTAGTCCTAAGACATTCATTGTTTTTTCACCTGTTTCAAGGGTGATTTTTTTTTTTTTTTTTTTTTTTTTGGCCAAAGTGAGTGTATCCGTGCCTGAAAGCACCTGGTTTCCATTCTTAATTCCACATATTCTTATAGTAACGAATTCAAGTCTGGAAGTCATGTTTTCCTCATTTACCATGAAAAACTGGGTTTCAGGGAGATAAAGTGATTAACTGAAGTAAATATTCTTTTGCAAAACAGGGACTTGAACTCTATAAGATCTAAAGTCTATATACAGAGTTAACCTTAAAATAATTAACTTGGTTCAAGGATAAATAAATTATTGTACTAATGACAGCAGGTACCATAATCTGAAAGAAAGATAACAGTTGAGGGGTAAGATGTATTGCTGAATGATTATGGTTAATTTTGTATTTATACTGTTTTATATGCATAGGCATGTATTTATTATGCAGTGTTTTTTAACATATCACAAAATCCTTACTCTGGAGAGTTTCAGGTTTCGTGTTCTATCTCCTTGATCCAGAGCAGAGTTAACTGCGCTTATGTTAGCTCTACACAAACATTCACATCAGGCTGTGCAAATCCTACAGCATTTCCAGCGACCTGTTTCAGTGCTTTGCTGTCTTTACATTATAAAGGTTTCCCTGATATCTAGTCTGAACCTTCCTCATTGTCTTTTATGAATCTCCATTTTACTATGGACATGAAGAGTATTTTATTCTATCTCTTGCTACAATATTTTTATAGTGATTTGTATGCTATTAGCAGCCATGCTGTCCTTTTTCTCTAGTCTAGATAAACAAAATTAATTCACGCTTTAACACTTTAAACATCTCATCATTCCTACTGATACTGCTGATCATTTCCCATGTCATTCTTGAAATGTTCAACACGAAATACTCCAGGTGAGAACTCAGTGTAGACAGGTAAAGAAGAAGGACCTCGCATACCAATCAAAAGAAATTGCTCACTACGGAAAACTGTCAGTCTGTCTAGATAGCAATCTTTTTACCCTCCTAATTGTTTCACTGTTTTGAAAAACAGTCTCTAAATGTTGGTGAATGATGGAAAACTGAAAATTTGGGGGAGATGGGAGTTTGCGAGAAGAAAAGTTTCTTGTGCATCATTTACTTACAAGTCTGGGTGGGTCCTGCTAACATTTTTTATTGACATTTAAGCCAGTGTTTGCATAAATACATCTTTGTTTCCAAGGCCTCAAGCAATTTGAAATTAGTCTCTGTGACTGCTAGCTCTGGAAGTTAACAAAAAAAAATCATTATTTTAAAAAAATCTAATAATGAAATGGAACCTAGCATTATGGGAATATTTTATCCATGTTAAATGTTGAGTTATTTATCTTCATAAGACAGCCAGCATGGCTTCACCAAGGGCAGGTCGTGCCTGACCAATCTGGTGGCCTTCTATGATGGAGTGACGGCATCAGTGGACCAAGGAAGGGCGACGGATGTCATCTACCTGGACTTGTGCAAGGCCTTTGACACGGTCCCACACCATATCCTTATCTCTAAACTGGAGAGATGTGGATTTGATGGGTGGACTGTTCGTTGGATAAAGAACTGGCTGGAGGGTCGCAGCCAAAGGGTTGTAGTCAATGGCTCTATGTCCGGTGGAGGCCGGTCATGAGCGGTGCCCCCCAGGGGTCCGTCTTGGGACCGCTGCTCTTCAACATCTTTACTGACAACTTAGACTGTGGGATCGAGTGCACCCTCAGCAAGTTTGCTGATGACACCAAGCTGAGTGGTGCAGTTGATAGCCCAGAAGGAAGGGATGCCATCCAGAGGGACCTGGACAGGCTGGAAAAGTGGGCCCACGAGAACCTGATGAGGTTCAACAAGGTCAAGTGCAAAGTGTTGTACTTGGGTCAGGGCAATCCCAGGTGTGTGTACAGACTGGGAGAAGAACTCCTTGAGAGCAGCCCTGCGGAGAAGGACTTGGGCGTCGTGATTGACGAAAAGCTGGCCATGAGCCGGCAGTGCGCTCTTGCAGCCAGGAAGGCCAATGGCATCCTGGGCTGCATCAAGAGAGGGGTGGCCAGCAGGGAGAGGGAGGTTATCGTCCCCCTCTACTCTGCCCTTGGAAGGCCTCACCTGGAGTACTGTGTCCAGGCTGGGGCCCCCAGTACAGAGGGGATGTGGAGCTGTTGGAGCGGGTCCAGAGGAGGGCCACCAAAATGATCAGAGGGCTGGAGCACCTCTCCTATGAGGAAAGGTTGAGGGAGTTGGGACTGTTCATCTTGGAAAAGAGAAGGCTCCGGGGAGACCTCATTGCGGCCTTCCAATACTTGAAAGGAGCTCACAGGCAGGAGGGGGACTGACTTTATACACAGGTGGATAATGGTAGGACAAGAGGGAATGGGCTAAAACTGAAAGCGGGGAGGTTTAAGTAGGATGTTAGGAAGAAATTCTTCCCTGAGAGAGTGGTGAGGCGCTGGCACAGGCTGCCCAGAGCAGTTGTGGCTGCCCCATCCCTGGCTGTGTTCAAGGCCAGGCTGGATGGGTTCCTGGGCAGTTTGATGTAGTGAGCTAGTGGCTGGCAGCCCTGTCCACGGCAGGGGGGTTGGAACTAGATGATCTCTGAGGTCCCTTCCAACCCAAGCCATTCTATGATTCTATGATTCTATCATTGATGGCTACAGTACACTGTTTTTGTTTTATTTCTTCACTATTATAATGATAATCCAGCAAATGTTCAAGGATTCCATGCATTTTGTAGAATCTGTGGCAAACTTGTATGCATATAGGAAGTTAAATGTATGTAATCACGGCATTATCATCTCCTAAGGGGTTCATGTTCAGGGAGGTAATCCTACAGTTTCTAATTAAGACAAAAAGGAAGTGCTTCAGCTTGCAAAATTTCAGCATATTCTACTTTATTGAGAAAGAAAATGATAAGATGGAAGACAGACATTAGTCTGGAAGTTGAAAATGTGTGAACTGGTGGGAACTGATCAAGGTCTTGAAAATCTTGTATAGAAATACGGGATTCATATATGTTGACTGTAGTTCTCACATAAAAAACACTTTGAAGGCAAAAACGTTATTTACATATTCTAGTTTCATGTAAGAAACCAACCAAACAAGGTCTTTTCTGTCTTAACTTTAGACAATGTCTCTAATGGTGTAGAATTGTTCACATTTATTTTAAAAGAAAAAGTACACCGCTATCGTATTGTATATTCAGTATAGCTCTGAGGCTTTTACTCTCTATTAAAATAGTAACATTTTATTTCTCTCCAGGGGAAAAAAAAAAAAAAGCATTTAGTTATTCAGAAGAATTCCAAATCTATATTCTTAGTGCTGTGCTGTTCAGATGGCTCTGGTGTGTGTATTCAGTGTAATTATTTAATCACAGAATGGTTTAGGTTAGAAGGGACCTCTGGAGCTCATTTGGTCCAACCCCTGCTCAAGTACAGACACCTAGAGCAGGTTGTCCAGGACCATGTATAGAGGTTTTTGAGTATCTCCAAGGAGGGAGATTCCACAGACTCTCCAGGCAACTTGTGCCAGCACTCAGTCACTTGCACAGTAAATAAGCGCTTCCTGGTACTTAGATGAAACTTCCTGTGTTCCAGTTTGTGCCCATTGCCTCTTCTCCTGGCACTGAACACTGCTGAAAAGAGTTCCATCCTCTTTGCACCCTTCCTTCAGTATTTGTAGACATTGATGAGATCCCCCTGGGCTTCCTCTTCTCCAGCTGAGCAGTCCCAGTTCCCTTAGCCTCTCCTCACAAGAGAGGTTCTTCAGTCCTTTGATCATCTGAGTGGCCCTCTGTTGAACTCTCTCCAGTACGCCCAGGTCTCTCTTGTATTGGTGGTCCCAAAACTGGACACAGTTCTCCATGTGGGGACATAACCAACACTGAGTAGAGTGGAAGGATTACATCCCTTGACCTAGTGATGATAATTTGCCAAATGCAGCCCAGAATACCTTTGCCTTTACTAGCGGCAAGGGCACACTGCTGGCTCATGTTCTACTTGGAGTCCACCAGGACTCCCAGATCCTTTTCTGCAGAGCTGCTTTCCAGCTGGGTGCCCCCAGTGTGTACTGGTGCCTGGGGTTGTTCTTTCTCAGGTGAAGGGCTTTGCACTTCTCCTTGATGAACTTCATGAGATTGTTGTCAGCCCACATCTCCAACCTGTCAAGGTCTCTCTTGAAGGCTTCATGACCCTCTGGTGAATCAGCCATTCCCCCCCAGTTTCATGTCATCTGCAAATTTACAAAGGGTGCACTCTACCCCACTGTCCAGATCACTGAAGATGTCAAACAAGACTGGAACCAGTATTGACCCCTAGGGGTACTCTGCTGATTACTGACCTCCAACTATACTTTTTACCACTGACCACTGCCCGCTGTGTCGGCGTTCAACCAGTTTTCAATCCACCTCACTGGCTGCTCGTCCAGCCCATACTTCAGAAGCTTCTCTATGAGGACTTCGTGTGAGACAGTGTTAAAGGTCTTTCTGAAGTCCAGGAAAACAATATCCATTGCTCTTCCCTCATCTATCGGACTTGTGATATCCAGAAGATATTGGCATCCAAGATGCTGCAATCACAAGTGATGTACCAAAAATCTTTACAGTAGTGTTTCTTATAACATCAGCAGTCATCCTTATCATTGTCCCTGTGTGGAATCTATATCAAATTTGCCTTCTGGATTAGTAATTTCATATTAGCATAATTTTGAGCAAGTAAGGAATACACGTGTATTTAAAATATGATGTTCAGCCATTCACTGAGCTTTTAGTTTTTCACACCTGATAACAACTAAGCTGAAAAAGCAGGAAAAAACTGCTCATGTCAATTATAATAAGAAAAATGTTTTAAATCAAGATGAACATCTGACAGTTGAGGAGTTTTGTTGTGAAAATCTGCGTACTTTATTGACTGAGTACTGTCCATGAGATTAGCACAGAAAACTGAGAATTTCTGTGACAAAATGTCATTACAGGAGCTGATTAATATTTTGTTCAAATATATATATATTATATGTTAGTTCTTTTTCCCTAAGGATCTCAAAATATCTGACAGAAAATAATTGAGTGTTTACAAAGTACAATGATCATTTACTCGGATATAATTGGATGCATTTATTAGCACCCAAGATAACTAGGAGGTAAATCTTACACAAATGCAACGTGAAAGTAGAATTCTGGACCACACTGTACCTACCTTGCAATTCTAGTCTGTTAGATAAAAATGTCAAGATATCTATGTTTGACTCTCTGTCTCCCTGTCTAGATAGTACATAAAACTCACCATGGCTTTTAAGAAAGAATCTCTTAAAGTAAGCATTTCAGTAAATTATGAGGTGATAAGTTAATACAGTAAATGCCAACACCAAAATCCATTCGCCTTTCCTTATGTCTTATTTGGAACATTTGCGAGTACATTCAGAATTAAGCAGAGATTTTCTGAAGGATACATGCCTTAGAGACTACTGTGTCAGGAAAACTGTCACTATTTTACTCTCTCCTTCATTTCTTATTTCTTGTTATTTTTGATGTCACCTTCTAAATTACTAAATATCTCACTCTAGGGACAGGGTATATGATCTTAAATGTGCTAGGCTTTTCCAAACTGAAAATGCTCAAGTGCAAAAGGAGAAATGTTTTATTTCAAACGTATTATCTCGGCTCTTATCAAAGTGTAAAACCGGTATGAAATGTTGATATTTACAATTTACTGCCCATTTTACCAGCAATTAGTTTGATGCCGTACTATAGGTCTCCAGTAATAAGACTAGATTGTCTAAGAAGTTACATAGCACTAGCAGTGTGATTGCAGAACACGTCAGTCCAGAGAAACAAAATCTTAGCTCAGATGAAGTGAGAGAGAAAAAGCGACTTTAATTTATCTTCATTTCCTCCAGCCTCTTTATGGTACTAGGAACACTTTTAGCTTTCTTGTTTGAGCATCGTCTTGATCTCTGGAGCTTAGCAGCTACTAAGAGTTCAAAAGTTATGACAGTAGCTAGACATGGTACACTTCAGGCACATATGTCTATAGCAGGCACTGCCTGATGCAGTCTTTGGGCAATTGGAAGTGTTTTTAGGGATCTGTACATCATATGCCTTTTCTGACAGTTTTTGCAAGAAGATTTTTTCCCATTTCCATTCTCTGCACGTAGCAAACAGAACATGATCCTCTCTCAAAGGAAAGAAATGCTCTGATGGGAACAGAGCTAGTAAAGCTATTGCTTCCTTTTTTTAATGCAGCTTGTGGCATTTCTGAGTTTTCTTAATGATTCCTACTGTGGGAAACCACCAGAAGAATTAAGCAGCAAAAGAGAACGGGAGGAATCTTCCTGCCAGAAAGACTCTTGAGAAGAACTTTATAATTTCTGACACGTTTTAAATTCTATGGATCTGACATATTTTGACACCACAACACCATGGGGATTTACTGGTATAACTCTAGAGAAAATGATGAAGAATTTGGTTTTGACCAAATTAGATCTGCTCAATAATGTTCACTACTTTACTGCTATGTTTACTTCTGATATTCCAACTTCTGTGTAACTGCAATGAACTGTCATATTGAAATCAACTAAATGTTTCCTCTGGCACCAATTAAAAAACCAACGACAGTAAAAATAACATTAAAAATTATTCCTCACAAATAAAACAGCTTTTCTCTTTCTAAAAGGCTTTTTTTTTTTTTTTTTTTCTACTTTCCTCAAGCATAGATTTTTTAACCAAAATCCTGCTGACCTAAAGATCAATATAGATAATAATTCACCTCAGATTAGCAAATAATTTAAGGTTCTGCATCTTGCTAACCACTGGTATTTAAAGTATCTAATTCTAATAAAGCCAAGTTTATAACAGTGTTAAGTATGAAAAATCTATCTCTGGCCTCCTGTCTTAGCAAAGATGGTAATATAAAAATATTGACAGGATAGCTGACATTTCCCTGGTGTGAAAATGGTGGAGGGCAATGACTGGGATGGCAAATATGAAAATATATAACCTCAGATAATTTGGTTTTATTGTTAAAATAATTTAAGCTATTGTTATTATTTATATTCCCAGATAAAAGTCACCTAGATCAATAAAATTGAAAGATCTGTAAAAATTACATTCACTTTAAACTGTGTTCTATTTTTTGTAGATGATTCAGAGACCAGCAGTTCAACCAGCCCCCCAAGAAGGGAGACACTCAGGACACCAAGGGCCAGGCAGAAGTGTAAGAGGCTACCAGCACCAGTGAATTTACTGCACAGACAGTTACTCACTATTAATAATAACAGCTTGATTCTATTAACGGTTACTGATTAATTAATAAAAACTGTTTTAATTGATACTGGTTGTAATCTTTGCCTCTCTCTAACTGTACCTGCTGTTAGAGAAAAGGAAATCTAGTGCCAGAGTATTTAGTGGAAGGCAATACAGGAGAAAGGTTGGATTTAATTAGGATGAGGACACTAAAATTCATAGTTAGTCCTCAAGTGTTACACAGACTTCTTTCCTACTAAAGCTAAAACTGATTTTGCTGTAATTTCTGTGTGACCGGGATTTCACTTTATGCATCCTTCTGGTATATACAATATTTTATTTTAAAAAAGACATAATGTAGATATTCAAAATGGTGCTCATGAATCTTCTTAGTTTTAATCTGCTAAAAAAAAAAAAAAAAGAAAGAAAGAATACAGAGAAAGAATGTCACTATGCCATTTTGAAAGATGAGCTTGACTTGGGGCAGGGGTTGGTGATGGAATGATGGGAAGAACAAAAAAGGGAATAGGGATTGTTTGCTTTTTACTTAAAACAATCAAGTATGAGGATTATTTAAACATTTTGTGTAATTTGGAGAGTGACGCAGAAATATTATATATTTGATGGACAGGAATTACTGGAATCATTACATCAAAGTCAAGAATAATTATATAATAATTTATTCAATGTTTCAAAAAATGTCATATGACAACACAAAATAAGGTTTTACTCCTGGCAGTCTGTGTCTGAAGTTACAGGTTAAAAATAAGCAATTTGTTTAAGTCAACAGAATATTATACTGGTGCTTCTGTTTAAATGTAATTATGGCTAATTTAAGAAACTATTTTTACTGATGAAATATAGTAAAGGAATAAAATATATGCAAAAGTCAAAACTATTTTCAAACATTTTATCCAAGATTTTGAATCACTAGACAGGACATGAAAGTCCACTCAGAGAATCATAGAATCATAGAATCATGGAATCATAGAATCATAGAATGGCTTGGGTTGGAAGGGACCTCAGAGATCATCTAGTTCCAACCCCCCTGCCGTGGACAGGGCTGCCAGCCACTAGCTCACTAGACCAAACTGCCCAGGAACTCATCCAGCCTGGCCTTGAGCACAGCCAGGGATGGGGCATCACTCCACGTCACTGGAAAGATTACCCTCATTTAATATTTTCTTGTGGGTGTATCCTTAGTTATGGAAACAATAAGATGCTAGGAGCTGTGTGAAATCATAGTGTTATTTTGTTATAATTCAGATTCTCAAACGACTGGTGTTTTGTAGACTTGTGCCAGGCTTGTTTTTCTGGGGCCACTTGTATTCCTACAGCCTGCAGAATCTTGGATGCCAAATTCAAAATTCAGTGTTTTGAAAAGATACAAGAAAAAGGTGTAGCTAAAGGTGAGAATGTGCACAGGACAGTAATTTTGTGAAGTGCCATTGTGTTTAGGAACCTGTTTGGTCTGACTCTCTAAGATTATTTTTTATTAATAACTACATAGGTACACGTTTCACACAGTCCTGAGTAGTTCTGGGGTAAGAAAATTTAGAAGTTATATTTTCTATTTCTATTGCTTAAAATTAAATAGTATTTATTAAAACATTTACCGATATTGTCAATGAAATACATTGCACACCTATGGGAACATACCTTAGAGTCTCCCTTAAAAATATTTACCACTGATTCACATTTTCATATCTTTTCACATGGACATGCTGTACAATCTCTTCACTGATGCCTGCAAGGTTTGGAATATCTTTTGTTTTCTACATATGAAAATAAAACATATCTACCTAACACCAACTTGTGAAAAAATGAATTAAGTTCTAATGCAGTGCTTAGTTACATTTCAATAAACATGCACACATAACAATTTATAACATCATTATGAAGGAAAATAATCAGGAGGAAATATCAAGATGTCATCACCTCAACACAGATATCTTCTGATTGCTTTATTTTCAGATCTGATGTGCTACCTTGTTGAAAATATTAATGAAGTATGTAATACCTCACAGGAAAATGTTAGGTGAAATGTTGTGATCACAAAAATATGAATAAATGCCAGAATGCTCCATTCATTCTACAGATAGGAAACTAATAGTAAACTAATAAAAATAACAGCAGTAGGCCATCACAAAAAGGCATATACAAAGAGCAGTTCTTCTGAATTTTGAGTTCAGCTGTGTATGTCTTCTCCAATATCCATTTCACAAGAAATTTGAGATTTTGAAATTTTTGAAATTTCCTTCTGCCTTAGAAGTTTTATTTTATTTTATTTTTTATCCTTTTTTTTTTTTTTTATTATGTGAAATGTCTCTCAAAAGTTTTGCAGCTCAGGTAGACACTGCATAGCAATTTCAAACTTTTTTTTTTGTTTTTTTTAGAAAAGTAAAGGAATCTTTTAAACAACTATACTTTCAAACAAAGAAAAATTAACACTTCCACATATGAGTATTTAAATAATTAGTGAAGCTCTTCATATCTCTTCCTTAGAGTGTTTTTCTTGAAATAGCTATATACCTAAGGAAAGTTTAGTTTTAATGTCACAAGCCTTTTGGAATGATTCCAGTTCTTGTGAGCACACTTCCTCTCTGGTGAGCTACAAGTTATACAGCTGAACAGGATGCCTCTGACTGCAAATTCCAGTTTATATCAGCAAGGTCTGCCCAGATCATTTTTCCATTAGAACTGTGTTACTCTACTCTTCATTACTTGTCTTTGCTTTCTGATGGAGCAGTTATATAGATGTCAGGAGAGCAAAGGAAGCCTGGCTGGTATTGTTGGGAGCAGGACAGAGTGAACAAAACAGCAAGAAATCTAGTTTTTCGTTGGTAAGTTCCAGGAGAGAACAGTCTGAAGCTAACAGATCACTTTAGATTAGTGGATCCCAGATTTTTGTGGTAAACGGGTCACTGAGAGCTGTCAAAACTCACAACCCACCCACTGTGTACTCTCACCTTCAAATCTGAGCGAAAGTAGGGGTGTTGTTCCAGGGACCAGCTACTCCACGTCTTGTGCACTTCAGCCTCTTGAGACCCTAGAAGTTTGCAAGACCACAGTTTGCTTCCACGATTTGTTATGACACGTGGATACAGACATCATAGAAACAGCTATATCTGAGGGCTGATGACAGAACTGCCAACCAGCCTCTGGGGCTGAACTTCCTTTCTTTTGCCCAGGTGGTGTCACAAACTGATAGAAAAGGGCTTGCTTTCCTTAACTAGGGAATATTGTATTTGATAAGCAAACTGATATGTGAGTAGCCAAATAAGCTCAAACCTCCCCACCCCGAAAGTGAAAAGGTACAGTGCATTTTAAACCTCTGCTTTGGGTTTTCTTTCTCACCCTGAGGCCGTTTGATAGCTGCACTTTTTCACTCTCTGTGCCTGAAAGGTGAAGTCCTGCCCCAGCTTTCCTCACCTGCAGAAAGGGATGTTACTGGTGATGTGAGTGAAAAAGCAACTGTACTAGGTGTGGAGTGCATGGCATCACCCAAATTTCCTTCCTTTGTGTCTGTTCATGCCTGTAGCCATTATTTTTTACCCATGTCCAGCTCTTTCTGTGACCTTTGGAATAAAACAGCTGGGCTGTATTAGCAATTAACCTAGGACACAGTGGGAAGGTGCCCTAATTTACTCACAGAGGGCCAAGTAAAGAGATTCACAGTCTGAAGCTAATCAGGAAGGCAGAATGGGAGAGAGAGAAAGCTGCTTTTCTGTCCACATTTCTGTGAACATGATAGGACTACAGAAAATGTAGATGGAGCAATAATGATTATTTTGCATTTCTTTGCTTTATTTTTGGTTTTGATTGATTTGAAAGAATAAAAATGATCATATTTTGTTTTACCAACCTATCCAACTCCAAGTAGCAGAGGAAGCTCAGGGGAGAGTGTAGGAGCATGATAAATACTATCATTTGAGTAATCTTTTTCCTTGCCATACCTGCTTGCATTTCAGTAATCAGTAGTTAAGGCCCTCTTATTGGGAGTTTCGAGCAGACTCACATTCAATTTGTTATCCAGATATTTAGAGAAGAAGAAATAAAGCATTTCTTGCATGCAGTGATAACAACTTTTGATGAATAAATGCAATGCACATGAGGCTGCTTTGTGACGTCTGCTTCCAAAAGTCTGTAAAGATTTGTTATAAACAGAGCAGGATGGGCTGCCCCTTTCTATCTACCTTAGAAAGCAGGATATGTGTTTCTCTTTTTTTTTTTTTTTTCCTCTCTCGTGTTCTACAGGACAGTATTTTCTCTCTTTTTCTTCTCTTTTAAGGTAACAACTGAAGTCAATAAATCTACAATATTAATGTTACCGTCATCTTTTGCCCCTCACTTTGCTTGTTTCTGTTGGGTATGTTGGGTATCTAGCATGCGTACCTTGTATGTTTGTTGCATTTTTTGATGGAGGCTCTGAGCAGGCCAAGAGCTGAATTCTTTTCTTCTGACAAAGGATGAAAGCAACCTCCACTCATGATTTTCCTGCTGAATGGGAGTCAGAAGGTTGAAATACTGCTTAATAAGCACAGGAATTATTATTTTTCCAACAAGCATGCCTAAATTAAATGAAGAAAAAGAGCTTAAAATGTTTGCTTTGTCTTTGGAGAGGAGGTGAAAGCTGCATAATTTTTCATTATTACCATTTTCTCCCCTGGAGGTAAGGTTAGGTCAGCATTTGCAGTTTAAACGCCTGTTTCCAGAGGTTAACAACTCAGCTGTAAGGCTTCAGTCTCAGTTGAGCATTTGGCAGAGTTGCTGCCTTGAAATAATACCTCTGGTACGTATATATATCATACATTCTCCCAAAGGGTCTCATAGCACTTTAACACACTGAACTGTGTAATGGCTTGTTTCACCCACCATCAAAATGCAGAGGTGGAGGACAAGCTCATAATGCAGAGGTCTATATAACAGTTTAGGTGAGGAATACTTATTATATTAAACCAGCTATTCACGTATCTGCAAAACTTAGAACATTTCAGTTTAACTGGTGTTTTAAGCGAGTAACATTTCCACTTACTCTAGATATGTTTCTATAGTCATAGCTATAGTATAGCAATAGCAAAACTGGAGATAATATTAAAAGGACAAAGAGTGTTTTTTCTTACTCCTAATTCTTCTAATCATTCCTGCTTGCAATATGTTTTCTAGAAGCTTTTGGCTCAATGAGATTATGCTCTTACTTATCTAAGTGTTGCTTAAATGCAATGGAATG
>VXAV01001235.1:177470-209974 GCA_013399715.1 Alectura lathami
TCCCATATTACCGTAATCTGAATGCTTTATTACGTAAGTCCTGATGGAACCACCTTTCATGGATTACAGAACATATGAATAGTGGGATTAATTTTTGCTGGATCAGGAATATCCACTGATTCTGTCCTTGATATGCCCTTTGATTATGCACAATTACATGTGTCTCTGGAAACTGTATGATTCCATATGGGATAAAATGACTAGGCTTAATGAGGTGCTTTATGGACACAATTCAACATTAACTTTGAATTTCCTGCCTTTTGTTGATTTTTGTCACAACCTTAACATTTTTCAAACATAGAATCATTACATTAAAAAAATAAATCTGTATTTTAACCAAGATTTATTATGCCCCAGTGAGATAAACCTTGTTTTCACGTTCAGTAAAAACATGATTTATTTCCACACAGCTGACCTGTCAAAAAAAAAAAAAAAAAAAAAAAAAGGAGAGATCTGAATGAAAAATAATACTTCCTAACTCAAAAAAATGTAGACCTTTATAGGAACTTTAAAAAAATCTCTTTCAGTCCCAAGAATGAATATATCAAGTCCCTCATTCTGTCAAGTTTGTGATATACTTTGCTTAATCTTAAATAAAATTTAATAAAAAACCATCGATGTGACTGCTATTTTTACAGTTTTCTGGAGGAACTAAGCTCGTTTTATGTATGTGGCTGCTGGGCAGTCTCAGAATAACTGACATTTAGTGCAGGGCTGCTAGAAACCCATCAGACGGGTTACTGTTCTATTATCTGCTGTTTTCTCATTTTCTTATCTGTGATCTTTATGCAAAGCTACTCAGAGGACAAGTATTTTGTGAGGCATGTGTACCCCTAGAACCACCTGTGAGACAAGACTAGTATAAGGCTAACAGTTTTTATTGTTTTGTTTTGTTTTGCTTTAATATTTCAACATTCCTCCAAGTACCAGATGCTCCATTTGAATACAACCAGAGTCAGATCAGAGCTGGGACACTTCATTCACTTGAACAGGAAGGGGATGATCTCCAATCACTGACACAAAGAGTGAGTAGACAGACAACCTCCCAGGAAAGGTTATTATTTTGTATATGTTCTCCTATGCATCTAGATGAACCAGGTGTAAATATGTAAACTCACTCACCTCCACTCAGTCCTATGCGAGGCAGCCAAGGTCTGCAGGTGGAAGTCCCTCTGTGCCTTTTGGATAGTAAATGTTTCCCTCTTGTTTATTCTTCTCTTTTCTACATTTCATCCTCATGAGTAAACCTAGCAGAGCAGTCAGCTTAACCACATAGAAAGAGATGTCCATTTATCCCTTTATTGGTTAGTTGCTTTAAGGATTTGGCGAGGGTCCATGTCTTTCTGGAAGACCAAATATTCAGCTTTCCCATTTAGAAACAGTTGTGCTATGTTTGTTAATTGTTATTCTGCACTTCCACATGTTTTCTTGTTCCAGCCCCCCTGCCATGGACAGGTTGATCACGAGATCAATCTGCCCAGGAACCCATCCAGCCTGGCCTTGAACACAGCCAGGGATGGGGCAGCCACAACTTCTCTGGGCAGCCTGTTCCAGTGCCTCACCACTCTCTCAGGGAAGAATTTCTTCCTGATGTCCAAACTAAACCTCCCCTCTTTCAGTTTTAGCCCATTCCCCCTTGTCCTACCATTATCCACCCATGTAAAAAGTCGGTCCCCCTCCTGCCTGTAAGCTCCTTTCAAGTATTGGAAGGCCGCAGTGAGGTCTCCCCGGAGCCTTCTCTTTTCCAAGATGAACAGTCCCAACTCCCTCAACTTTTCCTCATAGGAGAGGTGCTCCAGCCCTCTGATCATTTTGGTGGCCCTCCTCTGCACCCGCTCCAACAGCTCCACATCCCCTCTGTACTGGGGGCCCCAGGCCTGGACACAGTACTCCAGGTGAGGCCTTACAAGGGCAGAGTGGAGGGGGACGATCACCTCCCTCCATGAGACTCCATGGGACTTACAGCACCTTCTACAGTAAAGCTCTGAATGTTTTATTTTTTGTTTCTCAATTTCCTCACCAGTTTTATCACCATTTAAACAATGTTACATGTGGACTCCATGGATTTGTAATCTGTCAGGCAAAACAGGTAGGAAGATGGAAGTGGAACGGACTGGAGCACAGTGAGGAGAACAAATATTGGCACAAATCTTTACTTAGATATCAGTACCATGCTCTGACATTTTTTGTGCACTAGACACAGAGTTGTATCTGCACACAAAACAGGATGCTTCAGATACAAGATACTCCCTCTCCCAGACCCAGTAAATTGCAGGAGATTCTCTTCATACATCTCTGTGGGATGAACATGTGGGTCAGCCCACTTAAGTACCTGACTTAAGTGGATCAGGGGAAGTACAGTCATACCAAACTTCTAATGTAATGGGTGATTAGACTACCTAAGGAAGGCTTCCACCCTGGCTTGTCTTTAGAAGCCAACCTCTCCAATGACTCTGGAGGCAACTTGAAAAGGTGAGCTTTTGTAAGCTGAAGTTAGCTGCTATGAGAATCTCTGTGGCTACTCAGCTCTGTCTAGCAGAGAAGGATAAACTTCTAGCAAGCTATATATATTTTCAGTATTTAAATATATGTTGCAATTATCTATTGGAAGAATTATCTATAAAAAATCACATTAGAGTTTTAATGGGCTGAATAATACTTTCATATGTTTTTAAATAAATGTTCCTGAGATGACTAGATACTTTTTTAAATTAGTCTGATTGTCAGACAACTCAAATATCTGTGAACTAACGAATAGGAGATGACTAATTCTCATATAACAGTGTCACTTGGACACTGTTATGATTAATGTATTGCAAAGCATAAAATAGAAAGCACCTGAATTAAACCATCTATCTGAGAATATCTTAAGGCAAGGAGGGGTAAATGGGAAAAGGAAATGAATATGAATTACCACCAAGATTTCTCAGCCAACAGAGAATGAGTCTGTTTGGTGAGTTCATGGAACTTTTCAGACTGCATGCTCTGAGTGAATACTCATTGATAAGTAAATAAGGTAGAAGAAAAGAAAATAAATGACAAAGGAAAACAGCACAAGTAAGAAGAGCAGGTCTCTATTACTGATTCTCTTTTGAGGATAAACTCCGTCAATTTTCTTTGTAGAGTGTGGTGGCAGATGGTGCTCTGTATCTCCAAGGTATCATTCAGGTCTGATTCCTTAATTTCCCTGCCTGTATGGGTTCTTGAGGTGCAGTTCCATGTTACACAGGGAGATACTAGCAACAAAAATCCTGTTGAAAGGGGCATCTTCCAGTTTCCCTTTCTTCTTCCTTGTCCCAGTCCTAGCCAGGCAATCCTGCTGCTTATTTTGTTTGGCACCAACATTCACCCTTCACTCTTCAACATGCTAAATCTACAGAAAGCAAAACTAGAAAGATGTTTGATTTTATGCCCTGTTAATAATTAGTGTGCTTTACAAAGGAACATGACAGAAACCAGAGCTGATGGAAGAGAGGGGACAGGGCTGCAAACCTGGGGGGAAGAGAGAATGAGATGGGATAGATTTGTTCTTAGGGAAGGAGGAATAGGCTGGAGCTGTGAATAATGGAGCAGTGAAATAGAAGATGTAGAAAATCTCTCACCTCAGCATGTGACTGAAGTGTCACAGACCACGTCTTTACTTTGGAAAAGTAAAATCCATTTAAAGACCAAGTAAATGAGTGAAATGTTATCCATGTAAAGATTGATTAAATGCATAAAATTAAAACCAATGTAAAGACCATGTAAACACAAAAGACTGCATAAAGGCAAACGGCCATGTGAAATCCAAGACCGTATCTTTCCTTTGGCAAAGTAAAATCTTGCATCCAAACCAACCTGTACATTCTCAGCAGAGACTGACTGTGCCAGAAAGTTGCTGGCTGTGCTTGTCAGGAAGAACCAGAAACAGTGAAGACATCACTTCCATTTTTGAACAAACTGAACTGCACAGACAACTACCTGGCAGCACAATTGAAATTGTTTCTGTATTCTGTACTTTACATTCTGTATTCTGATTTTTCCTTTCGATTATTTTGTGATGTCAATCTAATGTCTAATGAATACACAGAGCAAAAATGAAGTAACAACACCCACAGTGTATTTGAATGGTGAGCCTGTGGCTCCCTGATGTTCCTTTTGCACAGTTTCTTCATAAAGCAAAACCTGTCATTGCCAGGCAAACAAACCATAGGCCTTATCTATATTCTTGAATGCTCTTATCCTCTAAAGCCACCTAGCTGCATATGAAGTGTCTATAGGGAGTGGTCCCCTGATTATTATCTTCTCTACTATGCCCAGGAATAATTTAGGAGTGTGCAAGTTGGCATATGTCAAAATCATGCCAACAACTGTTCTAAAACAATCCAGTGTCTGGCACTATATAATTTTCTCTGCATAGATAGATCTAGTCTGTTTCAGGTACTACAGTTACCTCAGGTACTTACCCATTGATTATTCTCCAACATGGTAGGCACAGTGAACTTGCTGAAAGTGAATTCTGCTTTTTTAATAGAGGTAATGTAGATAGTATGAAGGAATAAACAATAGAGAAATTAAACAGTATTGCCTATGACTCCTGAGGAGTGCCACTCATGACCTGCCACCAGATAGACTTCAAACCACTGACCACTTTTCTTTGAACACATGGTAATTTCACAATGCTAAAATTGATTTGAAATTACATGTTTTTTGTTTGTTTTTCCTCCCTTTGGTACCTTATGTTGTCCATGATTTTTAGAATTATTTACACTTTAAATGAGTTCAACTGATTTCCTTTGAATTAAAAAAAAAACAATTGTGTTAAAACTCCGAAAAAAAATAAAAGTAAAGTATTATCACAAAGCGTGCTAATAGTATACCTACATTTTATAACCATTGATATTATCTGTTTGAATAATTTCAGTTACATACCACCATAAAAGGTGGTATTAAAATGTTTCACAGATATAAATTCAATATATATTATAACTTCCCATGAAAACTTTATTCTCAGACAAATCAATGATTTAAAAAGCGTATCGTTCTGTAAGAATATTTCCAAGAATATTCGTACACCATCTTAGAAGAAATACTACAGATTTTGTGAATGGATAGTAAATTACACTAAGGATAACAAGCTGGACTAGATGACCTCTAGAAATTCTTTCCAACCAAAACTATTCTATGGTTCAAGCAAATGTACATGATTGTGCTAACGAGATAAACAAGTTCTGGGGTCATGCAATTCTTTAGTCATAAAAAATAAACTGTGACTCATAGCTGTGTGAAATATAACTGAAGGCATCATGAGCATGAAGTGGTTGTTTTCACTGACTTCTTAAAAGCAGGAAAGCATCCATGTGGGTTTTGAATATCTCCAGAGAAGAAGAATCTACCACCTCTCTGGGCAGCTTATTTCAGTGCTCTGCCAACTTCACAGTAAATTCCTCCTAATGTTTGTATGGAACTTCCTGTGCTCCAGTTTTTGCCAGTTGCTCCTTGTCCTGTCTCAGAACACCACTGAAAAGAGCCTGGCCCCTTAAATTTGGCTCCTGCACTTCAAATATTTATAAACATTGAACAGATCCCCTCTTGGTCTTCTCTTTTCCAGGCTAAAGAGTCACAGTTCTCTTGGCCTTTCCTCATATGGGAGATGCTCCATGCTCCTGATCATCTTTGTATCCCTCTGCTGGGAGGGCTACATTATTTTAATTAATATTAAAATAGTTTTACAACAGTAACAGATTGGTTCAGATCATCTAGAATCACAGCTGAAAAAATTGAGGATGTTGCCCTGAGAGAAAACAAAACAGTTTAAAACCCTTCTCTTTGTAGGTAGTTCTGTTTCAACATATTTTTTCTTCTAACCACACCCCATTTCAGTTAGGAAAGTTCATTTCTCCTTGACCCATTCTTCCCAGGTATATTGAAAAATTTATCCCATGAAGTCAGTACTATATCTGGCTTCAAAAAAATGACATAATGTAATATTGAAAAGATGTAATCAATGCGTTATTTCAGTGAAAACCCTTCATGATATATTATCTTTTCACAGATTCTTTTTTTCTTGTATGTCTGAACAAAAAAAATATTTACATTGTAGTCCTCCTGTAACAATCATCTGGATCAGTAACTTTCTCCTGAGCACCCTCTTTGAAGACCTAACAGTGGTGTACAATATCTGGGCTAACAGAAGCAGAGGTTTCACTTAACAAGCATTTCATTACATGGGTCAAAAGCATTATTTAATTTCAGATCTGTATGCAAGCTGTAGAAATAGAGAGACAGATAAAGCATATGAGCAGATCTAACTGAATTAGGCAAAGACTGGTTTTGGATTGCTTGGTTTCTCTTCTGGAGGCAAGAAGTTGTTGAGCCATGCATGTAGAAGTACAGCTGCCAGTTAAAGTTGGTTAAAGGTGAAGCATATCTAATGCTGGATATACTGGGATGATGATGAAAATTATTTTCTGAATTAAAGTTTATAGTTTGTGACGCCAGTTCAGTTAAAATTGGCACCTTTGAAAAAATCCTCTCCCCAAATCTTACTCCAAGAGTTAATCCATACCTGTGTCAATGTATTTGTGCATATATGCATATATGAAAAAGATAATGGAGCAACACCTGACTATGCTTGTAGGAAAATTCTGACCTCAACAGAATTTAATTTCCATTATTTTCGAGGCATTTTGTTTTCATCTCTGAGCAACTACAAACATTTCCTACACTGTGAAATATGTGAGAAGAATCTGACAAACAAAATTAATACATCTGGACTGCATTGTTGATCAGGTCATGTCTGAGGACAGTTTGGGCCTTTGTATGTATTCTACCTCATTACATCTCTTCAGAGAGAGAGGGAGATACCAGAAGTCTATACCCCACATGTGCTTTCCTCTATCCATAAGGGATTTTATATTTTGGCACACGGCATTTGTTGTGCATAAATGGCCTTAATGATGTGGGGAAATGGCAATTTGCAACAAGTGAAACTTGTTTTTTCTGAGGATTATATGTTCTGTAATAAAGCTTCCAATCTGCAGTTAAAAAAAGGAGATGAAAAATGGAAAATTATAGTTTCTAACAGAAATATGAATGAACTTATTAGAAATCATAGAATCATCCGAGTTGGAAGGGACCTTTAAAGGCCATCTAGTCCAACTTCCCTGCAGTGAACAGGAACATCCAAAGCTGGATCAGGTTGCTCAGAGCCCTGCCCAGCCTGACGTTGAAGGTCTCCAGTGACGGGGCAGCCACCATCTCTCTGGGCAACCTGTTCCAGTGCTTTACCACCCTTATAATAAAAATCATTTTCCTTATATCTAGTCTAAATATCCCCTCTCTCAATTTGAAACCATTTCCCCCTGTCCTATCACATCAGACCCTGCTAAAGAGTCTGTTCCCTTCTTTCTTGTAGACCCCCTTCAGATATAGAAAGGCTGCTATCAGGTCTCCCCAGAGCCTTCTCTTCTCCAGACAGAACAGCCCCAGCTCTCTCAGCCTGTCCTTACAGGGGAGGTGTTCCATCCCTTGGATCATTTTTTGTCGCACTCCTCTGGATGTGCTGCAACAGGTCCATGTCCCTCCTGCACCGAGGACTCCCCATCTGGACGCAGCACTCCAGCTGGGGTCTCACCAATGCAGAGCAGAGGGGCAGGATCACCTCCCTTGCCCTGCTGGCTACGCTTCTTTGGATGCAGCCCAGGATGCGATTGGCTTTCTGGGCTGCGAGGGCACTCTGAAACTTATTCTGGTAACACAGTAAATTCTACCTGCAACACTATGCTACATTTTGATAATTCCTCTGTGTTGTTATCATTATTTATAAAGGTAATTCAAGATTGCTTCATAAATCTAGGCTCCAAGATACTGGCAGAAGTAATCTGACAAAATTCATCTCTAAAGCGAATGCCCATCTTAGTCTCACCAATACTGAGTGAGCTAAGATTTTGCCCCTATTTTTCTTCTTTTCCAGAAGAATATATGGAGGGTTTTAAGTGATCTTTATTTTTTCTCCTTTTTGTGAGTAAGAGGGAAAAAGGGAAAAAAAAAAAAAAAAGCAACAATAACATCCCCTTTAAAAATACAAGATTTAGGACATATTACTCATTTTCAGCATTTGTAACAACTGTACATGAATAAGGAGAAAGGTGCATGCAAATCTTGACCTTATCAAGCAAAAGAATTTAACAGCCAACCTGTTTTTAATATGAAAAGAACAGTAGAAATGTTATTGAAAAGTCATATTTTGATGACTCTTCTCTATACAAAACAGCGGTTAAAGGATGAGAGGGTTATTGAATGGAAGGGAGAAGTAGGATGAGAGGGTTATTGAATGGAAGGGAGAAGTGCTAGTGAAGACAATGAAAGCAAAAAGTAAGGTGACACAGGAGCTTAAAAAAAAAATATTGCAATAAAACGACCTAAAATGATCATAGAATCATAGAATTATCAAGGCTGGAAAAGATCTTCAAGATCGTCAGGTCTAACCATTAACCTGACCTAACAAGTCTCTTCAACAACGTGCCATTAAACGAACCATGCTTAATCTGGAGAAGAGGCCTCATCACCCTCTACCTCAAAGGAGCTTGCAGCAAAGCAGATGTTGATCTCTTTCCCCAGGTGACGAGTGATAGCACATGAGGAAATGGCCTCAAATTACACCAGGGGAGGTTTAGATTGGACATTAGGCAGAATTTATTCACAGAGAAGTTGATCAAGCTTTGGAACGGGCAGCTTGTGTAAGTGGTGGAGACCTCATCCCTGGAAGTATATAAAAGATGCGTAGATGTGGCACTAAGGGATATAGTTTAGTAATGGGACTCAGTAGGTCAGGTTGGTGATTGAACTTGATGACCTTGAAGGTCTTTTCCAAGCTAAATGATTGATTCTATATTTGTGTGATTCTATGATCGCTGTAGGGAGCAGAGGAAGGTGAGGCTACTAACACAGACACACAAAATATAGTATTTAAAATAGATTGTGAAAATCCATTTATTCCTCAGTAAATCTAGCTTGAAGAATCAAATCACTTGGATCACACTCATTTCCATCTCCCTAAGACTTCCAGCTAAGGAAGGTGAAAGTCTTCCTTAGATCAGGCCCATTACACAGTAAATTTCATATAGCTGTAAACTGCATTTTTCAGGAAAAAAAATACCACCACCAAGAAAATAGCAAAAACTGTAAACTTAAAGTTTAAAAAGATTAATTTTTTAAGTTTAAAGAAATTACTTCAATGACAATCAACATTCTGAAATCATACGAGCATGCATGCAATTTTTCATTTTTTCAATTCCAAGGAGACCTAGACAGGCTGGAGAGTTGGGCAGGGAGAAATTGAATGAAATTTAACAAGGGCAAGTATAGAGTCTTGCATCTGGGCAGGAATAACCCCAGGAAGCAGTATAAGTTGGGTACTGACCTTCTGGAGAGCAGCGTAGGGGAAAGGGACCTGGGGGTCCTGGTGGACAGCAGGATGACCATGAGCCAGCACTGTGCCCTCGTGGCCAAGAAGGCCAATGGCATCCTGGGGTGTATTAGAAGGGGTGTGGTTAGTAGGTCGAGAGAAGTTCTCCTCCCCCTCTACTCTGCCCTGGTGAGACCGCATCTGGAGTATTGTGTCCAGTTCTGGGCCCCTCAGTTCAAGAAGGACAGGGAACTGCTGGAGAGGGTCCAGCGCAGAGCCACCAAGATGATTAAGGGAGTGGAGCATCTCCCTTATGAGGAAAGGCTGAGGGAGCTGGGTCTCTTCAGCTTAGAGAAGAGGAGACTGAGGGGTGACCTAATTAATGTTTATAAATATGTAAAGGGTGGGTGTCAGGAGGATGGAGCCAGGCTCTTCACTGTGACATCCAGTGACAGGACAAGGGGCAATGGGTGCAAGCTGGAACATAGGAGGTTCCGCTTAAATATGAGGAGAAATTTCTTCACAGTGAGGGTGACAGAGCACTGGAACAGGCTGCCCAGAGAGGTTGTGGAGTCTCCTTCTCTGGAGACATTCAAAACCCGCCTGGATGCGTTCCTGTGCGATCTGCTCTAGGTGTTCCTGCTTCGGCAGGGGGATTGGACTAGATGATCTTTTGAGCTCCCTTCCAATCTCTAACATTCTGTGATTCTGTGATTCTGTGACTTGTTGATGGTCACTTTGCAATCACTTTTATCTCATAGTCCATCCTGCACAATATGTCAAGTTATTTTTTGACCAGGTCTTATGCTTATATTTAAAGGGCAACTGCGTGTACAGTACTGAAATGTTAAGGAATGAGAACCCCAGTGGAAGATGTCAAAATGAATATTGAGAAAGAAGACCCAGGAAACTACTGACCTGTCAACCTCACTTCTGTGCCAGGGAAGTTCATGGAACAGATCCTCCTGGAAGCTATGCTAAGGCACATAGAAGACAGGGAGGTGATGCGAGACAGCCAGCATGGCTTCACCAAGGGCAAGTCCTGCCTGACCAACCTAGTGGCCTTCTACAATGGCATAATTGCATTGGTGGACTAGGGAAGAGACACTGATGTCATCTATCTGGACTTCAGGAAGGCTTTTGACACAGTCCCCCATAACATCCTTCTCTCTAAACTGGAAAGATGTGGAGCTGATGGGTGGACTGTTTGATGGATGAGGAACTGGTTGCTAGATGGCATCCAGAGACTGGTAGTCAATGGCTCAATGTCCAGATGGAAATCAGTGATGAGAGGTGTCCCTCAGGAGTCTGTACTGGGTCGGATACTCTTCAACATCTTCATCAGTGACATCAACAGCAGGATCGAGTACACCCTCAGCAAGTTTGCAGATGACACCAATACACCTGAGGGACGGGATGCCGTCCAGAGAGACCTAGACAGGCTGGAGCAATGGGCCCATGCTAATCTCGTGAACTTCAACAAAGCAAAATGCAAGGTCTTGCACCTGGGTTGGGGAAACCCCCACACATGACTACTGTCACCATTTCAATGTAACACCTATGTGTTAAGAATTGGAAGAAAAGGACAGAAAATAATTTTCTGTCATGGAGTTTCTGAAGTTACCAGTATTTAAGGTTTCAAAATTTAGCTTAAATTCATATTAGAACAAAGTTATAAAATACTGCAATCTGTTATAGTATTTTGTTGGTTGATATAGTGAGAATAAAACACTAAGACATTTTGTTTTCATTTTTCTTTATATATAAAATAACACAGGAAATACATCAATGTGTAGTTTCAACCAGAAATGAAATACCATTCTGAAAATGTTAAATTAGAATGTTTTAGGATTAACAGAGCTTCTCATAGTAATATTTTTCCCAATGTTAAATTTGAGAAACTCACTGTTCCTGAAATTTTTATTGTGATGTAAAAAATTTTGCTAGATTTTATCTATCTCGCTCTATAGACCACCATGAAATGGACAGTGCAGCTCACCTCTTGAAGCTAATAAATGAGACATAAATGGTTTAAATATACAATTCAGGCTAGAAAATATTCAGCCACTGACAATTTTAAGAAAGTATTTTTCTCCTTATAATAATGTAAGCACGTCTGATCAAAACTGCCAGATATCTCCCTGAGAGTGCAGCAGTTAGTTCATGCTATCAGTTATTACAATATGGATAAGTATAATGAGAAGGCAAACTCATTCAGTAGCAGGGATTAATAATAAAATCATTTAATTAAGACCAGGATCTGAATCAAAACCTGGGCTCAAAATGTGCCCTAAATAGTGAAAGGAACTTCACAAGCCAAAACTCATACTCATCGCTAATTTTACTGCACTGAACCAAAATTATCAGTGATACTTCACTTTATTTTTAAACAGTTCATTAGTTTGATTTATTCTGGTGGTTGCATAAGATATACCATTGGTAGGAAAAAGGTTACTAGGAATTATGTTTTATTCTGCCGCTTTGTCAAGCGTGGCTATTTATGTTAGAGATTGGCTGGAAAGTGGGCCTCATTTGCTTCAGCCTCAGTTAGAACTGTCTCAGTGAGTAAGGATCTTGTTTAACCTAAAGTAAATAAGTTAAAAACAAAACATTTTTTTTTTTTCATTTTATTTTATGGAAGTGAGGTCATTTATTGAAATGGGGGCTATTTCAGTTAAAATAATGATCCACAGGGTACTCAGCATGAAAGAATGAAAGAATCAACCTAAGGTTTAATTTTAGAAATGCGTCATACCATATAAACTATTCAGTGTCTTCTAGCTTTCACTCAAGGACATTGATGGCAAAGTTTAGTAATAATTTGTCAGACGTTAGATCGAATTGTATGCAATCAACATCACTAGTGTGATGAGTGGGTCTGGTGAACTACATTCCTAAATCAGCAACTAAAGCCATGGAGTGCATTTTCATGAACATAATGTAGATCCTTGTAATGTCACAGTCTTGGTCTGGTCTCTTTTTCCCTCAAAACACTATGATTAAGGTTAGAAATGAGTAACACATTGTAATTACAGCATCTTCCATCTGACATTTTAAAAGCTTTTCAGTATGATGGCCACATACTTTTTNNNNTTTTTTTTTTTTTTTTTAACACAGAGTGAGAAACTGAGGCCTAAACAGCATGAAACCTGGAAGGAGGTTGGGAGGTTGCTGTGTTAAATGTAGGCAGTTTACATTTTGACAGGCAATCAAGAAAGTGGTCACTGCACAACCCCTGGTGCCAGGCAGCAGTTGCACTCTTTAGCCATTCCCCGTCCTCTTGTTTCATATATGGGGCAAGAAGGAGAGAGGAGGGAACAGGGAAAAACATGATTATGAAGAAAAAAAGAAGAGAGAGACTAGAAGCAATTTTGACTCTTCAGAAAATAAAGGATAGAGGATTCGTTTATGGTTTAAAATTGATATGCACCATCTTGTCTCACACAGCATAGGTGTTTTCAGACTTTTAATGGTGTTAGGAAAATTCCCTGAAACTATCTTTGTCACAGAGAAGATGCTCTGTTTCTGTAGCTGGAAAGCTCTGCAAGACTCAAAGGAGGATGTACAGCCTCTAGAATGGGGGGGGTTCAACCTTCCTAAATTTACCTAATTTAGTTATAAACCCCTAAGCCCCATTCACTCCCAGGGAGCCACTCAGCCTGTCTGTTTTCCAAGGCAATCCTACTGATTTATTCGGCTGGAATGGATGTTCCCCTTCTATCTCTCTATGGAGCCTCCGTGTCTGTGACATGGCATGGTGGCTCAGCTTCAGCTGGAACACTAAAGCATACTTTCTTTCCTTGCGCATATTACGGCGCTTGTGAGGGGTGCTTCAGATGTGGTTGATGTTGAGCACAGTCTAGGGCTCATGTCTTCTGGTTGGAGATACGGGGAGGATCTTTAATTATCTTACAGATGGATTTAGTTGTAGTCCTTGCCATGGGACAGAAGCTGAATAGTGGCGTCTCTGCTTTTACTTGGATAGCTTAGACAGATGACAGAGAGGCACGTATTTTTGCAGCCTACTCTGAGTAAAAGAGCCTAGGAAACTTTCAGATGAAATAGGAAGGCACTTTAGGTGCCTTAGGCCTAGAAAGTGACCTACTGACTGGACTAGCTGCGTGCAGCTTATGCATGTTGTAATTGTTTACACACCAACTTCAATCAAGATCATGAGGTTTCATCTATTTCAACTTTTCTTGTGCACAACCGAGCCTCGTCAGAACTGGGAACCGAAATACTATCCTCTTCCTCTTCTTTTCTAAACACTAGGCTGGTGTTACTTACTGAGAATCTCTTTTTCCATTCCCTTTTCCGCCTGTTCTCATGCATATTTGTGACAAAAAGCTCCAGCCCTATCCTTTAACAAATCATTTAACAAAACAAAATATATTTTTATCCTTCAGTTCTGATCTGCTCTAGTTGGTGGGCACTATTATTATGATGATTGACTATGCATTGACATAAGTTGATCTGTTTTCCTTTTTGGAAAGAAAATGTTAATGACTGGAGCATTTTTTATTTATTTTTTGTTCTACTGTTGAAAGAGCAGCTTATTTAAAGGAGCATAACAGTTCCCTTTCTCTGAGCATTTGATAAGAGGCAGCCAGCCGACTCACTTCTATCAGCCTGAAGCCTTGATTCCTGAACTTTGCATGTAAGTGTTTCATTGAATTTTTGCTTCAATTTGATGGCAGTGTCACTGCAGATGAAGACACTCAATGAGGAGCAGAAATGCAAAGGTGCAAAGGGTAGATACAATTAAATGACTTCTGCATACTGAGAGGTCAAAGGCTCATACAAATGTTCTGAAGTAGAAAGCATTTTTGACAGAGAAATTAAACATGAAAACACTCTCATTCTGTTTTCATTAGAGCCCAGTTACAACTTTCTTTTTTTTTTTTTTTTTTAATTTGAAATTCTTCTATTCTGCTACCAGCTGTTATAGATGAAAACTCATTAGGATCCTCATTAAACACTCTGAATATTTTTGCCTTCCTCTGCTGCAGTAGATACTGTCCTCTGCTGGAGGCAGGATATGAGATTGGATGAACCAACAGTTTGACTGTATTATGGTGGTGCTTACATTGCCGTCACCTTCATGATTATCTCTTTGGGGCACAAGAGATGCTCACTCCCATATTAATAATGCATAATGTGTTTAAAAATCCTGTTTATTCTATTTATTGCAATGCTTTTGTGACATTTCACTTGCCAAATAATGTCTGTTCTGAGCTCTACATTTACATGTTTAATTCCATAGTAAATTATTATTACGGTGTCATGGTTTCCAGCGTAGTTGAATCTGCGAGTGCTGCATGAGAAGTTGTGAGGGGGAGAGCGGAGTTGGGGCGTCTGGCTTGAATTGACCTATAAGTTATTCCATACCATATACATCATGTCATGGCCCTCCCCCTATGGGTTCCAGCTCTTGGGGGTGGAACTGGTGGGTGTCATGGTTGGCTGGGGCTTCCAGTTTTCGGGGGTTCGGGCTTGCCTGTGGGTGAGAACTTGCCTCCTTTGTAAGTTGTTGTACTCCAGTTGTTGGTATTGTTACCCTTACATTGCTTTTCATTTTCTGTTGTCTTTTGTCCTTTAGCTACTTTAGTAAACTAGTTGTTATCTTAACTCTCCAGCTCTACATTTTTTTTTTTTTTCCCCCTCACTTCCCTCCTCCACCCCACTGGTGCCAGCCACTGGCAGCACACAGGCAGGCCTGCGTTTTTACCCTTGCCCCGGGGGAGGGGCAAGCGAGTGACTGTTGGGAGCTGGGTTAAACCACAACACATGGACAGATTAAACTTCTGTTTTGTAGTTTTGTTAAAAAATGAGATGGTTAATCAGAACTACCTGCCTTATCATAAGAAATTACACATTATTTGCTATAAGTGAAGCCTAAAATAGGTATGAAACTACTTGATCCAATTGGAAATATTTAATAATATGTACATCTTAAACATGGGCAGCAGATTTTATCAGTATGGGAAAATAATTTTATCAAGAGGGCTTTGTAATGGCTAGATGGTGATTTTTGCCATTAATTATTACAGTTGTGGCAAAGACAGTGGTAAACCTTTGTAGTTTGTTTCTCCCAGTATAACAGATAAATATTGTCACAATGACACATATGGTTATCATCATACAGCAAGAACCTTGTTTTAGTCACTTATGATGTTAATAAATTAGGCTGAAATTTGCTGTAAATGAAGTGTTTGGAAAGTTTAAGCTCTCTCTCTCTCTTTTTTTTTTTTTTTTTTTTTTACAAGAATGAGGTAGAAAAGTTGTTTCCAGTTTGTGACTTTTCCAAGTAGTTCTCCAACAAGATCAGTGCTGGGAACAAGGACTTGGCATTCCACAGTATAGTTAAGGATGTGGCTTTTAACTCTCCCACTGGTTAGTTCAAATTCAGTCAGATCAATTTTGCAGAAGATATCTCCAGAGTGAATTATTTGGGTCAGATGAATATGAAAACTTTATCTCATGGCAAATTTTGAAATAGAAATGAAAAATTATGACAAAATTATTTTCTTGACTCCATGGAATCTGGTGCAATCTTCTTGTCTTCTGTGTAGATTTCTTCTTCCCTTCTCTGTTGTTATATTTGCCTGAATGTTTACCTAGGTGAATTATGTTTCCCTAGTAACATCAATGAGATTTAATTATGTGCTTGTAAGATGGTTCAGATTTAGTATCTACCCCATTCTTCAGTGATCAAGACACACTTGCTTTGAAATACTGTTGTTAATGTTTATGAAAATACATATTTATTGACAAAAGGTACAACTGTGTAAGAGTCTAAGGACTTCCAGAATACTTCAGCCTGTTTATCTTGAATAATGTTTTTATTTTAATAAATTAGAAAACTATACAACATATTTTTATTCATTAATAGAAATTACATCCAGGTGCATTATATTAAATAAATATTTCATTTATTGTAATGGTTTGAGTCACATATCAAAATTCTGGTAACCATAATGTTACAATGCACTTATGCTACCTGACCTCCATTCACTGTACTTTACCAGCAGTGTTATAGTTGTTACTGTAACACTGAACCAAATACATGGACCTCTATCCTCTCTAAAAAGGTACATCATCTCTAGCATGTAGGAAAATTATATGTTCTGTTTATATTTTGTGTGTATCTGATTTTAGGCTGCACTTATGTACTGACTCCAAGTATTTTTTAGTAGGAGAAGTGTGTGCTATAAAGTTTTAATAGGACGTAAAATGCTTCATTAAGCATTATCTAACATGTCTAAAACAAAATGCAGGCTAAAGATGTGGTACTTTGGATATCATTATAATTTCCCTGAGCAGCATATGTATAATTGCAATCCCAAGTGATTAATTTCCACACTGAAATGTAAGGAGAAAATGAAGTTCTAAATTTGATTTCAGAATATGAACATACTGTGGTGGTTGGGATTAATTAAGGTCCTGATGTGCTCAGGTACTTTCTTGTGGAAGTTTGGAGTACTGTTAACTGCAGTAGGGTCCACATGAGAAAGCAGTTCTACCCAGGCAGACTGCAGTATAGTGCTGGTGTCTCAGACTGCTGAATGTGCTGGTGTTCAGAGCTTTGAGACTGCCTGTGTAATTACCTTATACGTTGGCAGTTAGGAATAGAGCTTTCAAAAAGACTGGATTTGGAGATGTGATGGTTTTTAGGCACAAGACTGGCCAATTATCCCTGCTGGTGTTTTGCAAAGCTGTTTTCTGACCTTTATGTCATTTTACTTCCACATTGCTGGAGGAGAGTGTGTGAATGGCAATACTGCCTGAGAAGCAATAAAATTATTTATGTGTTAATGTGTTATTCAGATCGTTAAAAAGAAACCTGAGTTTTTTTCTTGATGCTTTGACTCAATGCTAAGAGATATTTGAAACAGGGAGTATTCACTTTCCCTGCATGGATATGATCTTAAATGTTTCTATTCAGAATTTTAAAAATCATTATAGACCTCTACTGACAGTATCCACCTAAAATGTTTCTCGGATCTTTCCTGAATTGATAATTATTTGGCAGAGACCAGAGCTTTCTACCACCAGCCTCTTCTGTACTATGGTAAGACTGATATGAATGAAATTAGAAATGTGAGGGATTATGAGAAATCTGGAATGAAACAGCCATGACACCAACCATTTAAGGCTGCTTCATTAATGTCAAGGAATATATAAAATTTTAAAAATATGCTTTAATCTTTAGAGCCCTGGTCTTTCAAACTTCAGCATTAGTTCCAGTCATCTCGGTATGAGAAAGTTATTGATACTATAATTTCTTAAGTTGTTGCAGGAAGAGAAAATCTGAACCTTGTGCTATATAAGGAGAGATCCAAGAGAGAGTACACATACTTACACTTGGTATCTAGTGCACCCTCAGCAAGTTTGCAGATGACATCAAGCTGTGTGGTGCGGTCGATATGCCTGAGGGATGGGATGCCTTCCAGAGAGACCTAGACAGGCTCAAGCTTTGGCCCCAGGAGAACCTCATGAGCTTCAACAAAGCCAAGTGCAAGGTCTTGCACCTGGGTCACGGTAACCCCCGCTATCAATACAAGCTGGGGGATACAAGGATTGAGCGGAGCCCTGATGAAAGGGACTTGGAGGTACTGGTGGATGACAAGCTGGACATGAGCCAGCAGTGTGCCCTCACAGCCCAGAAGGCCAATTGCATCCTGGGCTGCATCCAAAGAAGCGTAGCCAGTAGGGCAAGGGAGGTGATCCTGCCCTTCTGCTCTGCATTGGTGAGACCCCACGTGGAGTGCTGCATCCAGATGGGGAGTCCTCAGTGCAGGAGGGACATGGACCTGTTGCAGCACATCCAGAGGAGTGCCTCAAAAATGATCCAGGGGATGGAACACCTCCCCTGTGAGGACAGGCTGAGAGAGCTGGGGCTGTTCAGCCTGGAGAAGAGAAGGCTCTGGGATACCTGATAGCAGCCTTTCTTTATCTGAAGGGGGTCTACAAGAAAGAAGGGAACAGACTCTTTAGCAGGGTCTGATGTGATAGGACAAGGGGAAATGGTTTCAAATTGAGAGAGGGGATATTTAGACTAGATAAGGAAAAGGTTTTCTTACGATAAGGGTAGTGAAGCACTGGCACAGGTTGTCCAGAGAGGTGGTGGCTGCCCCGTCCCTGGAGACCTCCAAGGTCAGGCTGGGCAGGGCTCTGAGCAACCTGATCCAGCTGTAGATGTTCCTGTTCACTGCAGGGGACTTGGACTAGGTAACCTTTAATGGTCCCTTCCAACTTGGACGATTCTATGATTCTATGATTCTATATCACATAAAGATAACAATCCAGGTGATCCATGTTGTTTGTTCATGTTTCTTTTCTTGTTTCTGTTTTCCCAAAAAGATACTTTTCCTTTCAGGGAAAGAATTGCATACTACTTTTCCATAGTATTTGTAGCATTGTTGTAGTATACATTCATCAGCCTTAATGTCTAGAGTCTTGAGCTTGAGACGTTTGGAACATGCTTAGGAAGTCAAAAATACACCAGGTTTTGACTGAAAAGTGCTGAGGGGAGTGCTAATTGGACATGCAAAATGTACTGATCATAAGATAGAATTGGGGATGAAACTGGATGAAAGCTGGCTTATTAGATCGATATAACTCACATAGACTTTTTGTTGTTGTAGTTGTTAAAAGTCCATACAATGGCCAATTGTACAGCACTGGAGATCAGCTAAAACTGAGCCATACAAGGAAGTTAATAAGAGTAAATGAACTCAACATATGACAGAGAGTTTTGAGATACATAGTCTTAGTTCCCAGAATAATGACTAGGATCACTACCTAATAAATTTTCAACCTGACTTACGTTTCACGTGTGAATATTCTTCTTTAGCTAAACTTCCTATTAACACAAGTCATTGTTTTTCCTAAAATGAATAACATTTTAGGAAAATTCTACCCTGAAGATTCCTGTTTATATTTTTGAGGGAGAAGTAAAATACACCTTAATGTACTTTTTGGACAGTGGAAAGCATCAGAATATCTGTCCGCTCCTCTACTAGAAGTAATCATAAGAGGCCCTCTCTGGATCCCTTGTGGCTCTAGGAATGGCTGCCTGAGACAGAATCCAGTCCTGTGTCTAGACAGGAATGCAAAATGATTTTGGCTGAGCAGATCAGCACAAGGCTGTTGGCTCTGAACATTATGCAAAAATGGGGAAAAGTAGTTTCCTAACAAAAGAGTGATGACAGTCAGGAGAGTGGAAATTATTTCTACTCTTTTTATTATTTTGTGGCAATTCTGAGAGAAAATAAGTAATATGGGATAATGTGAAACAGAAGAGTTTTGTAGATATTAAATTAATATATCACAGATTATTTTTAAACAAACCTAGTTCTAATGCAATTTCCGATGCATTTGTTGTTTTAAAGAAAAATAGAGTGATAAACAAAGGAGGAACTTTAGCAATAGCCTTTTGGAACTGTTGGCAAAGATGAAGGAAGGCTTTGCTGGGAGGCTCAGGAACATGACCAAGGTGTGGCAGGCAGAGCTTCACATTTTTTCATTGAGTAGGATTAACAGCTTGAACTCATGTTGCCCTCTTGATGAGAATGCAGGGCACTAGCTGCAGGACAATAGGGAATTTAGGACTCATTCAACACCTCTGGCTGAAATCACTCTACGCACTGAAATGTTCCCTGGCTCTCGTCAGGTGATCATCTAGCATTCTTCTAATAACCAAGAGTCAACAAACAGCGGTGCTGAATTGTTGATACAGAGAATGAAAGGACAAGAACATTCTACCCCAGACTACCTGGTTTCATGAGCAAGTAACTTCCTTGGAGACTTGAATCTAACTGCTAGTAGCCAAAATATGGTACTGAACCTAGGTTCCCCACACTGACGTGTACCTGCCGGTAATGTGCAGTGGAGGATCACTGTTGAGCTTTTTGCCTGGCACCCAAGGTCATTTGTGAATCTCATTCCTAATAAGCATGGAAATGTCAGAGAATCCTTTCAAATGTATTATTTCTCTGTTCGCACCTAGTCTTTACTTTTAAGCTGCAGCTCCTTCTCATGTACTGACATTTTTCTTTCAGCACAGGTGACTAAATAGATGGGCACAAGCTCACACGTTGTTCATACTTTTTCAGACTTGTGTTACTGGTGACAGGACAAACAGGATAAAGCACAACTACAGGTATTTTCTGCCTTCATTCCAGATGTATTACTTCTATTTTGAACATATCCTTCTTAAATATGTTCAGATATTTTCCTGAATTTCATTTGGTGGAGCTTAAAGGGCTACCTTTATTTCATGTGACATTTGTTAAAAGTCTGATTTTATTTAAAGTGCAGGTGCTACTTACCCCTTCAAAGTCTTGTTGGCATTTCATCTTGAGTATTGCATTAGTTAATCCAATACTCTAATACTCTCCCCAATACTCTAATACTCTCCCCAGTTTTCACTGTACTCATCAAATCTACTGTATTTCTAGTCACTATATCCACATTATTCTTTTCCTGTGGCCTGAGAGGCTTTTGAGCATATTCAGTAAGGAAGCAATCTTGAATTACTCTCATAATCGTGCTTCCTTGCTAGGTTTTCCCACTAATATTTTCCTAGGAAATGTCTAGGTAATTGAACTCCTGACACAATCATTACACTGGGGTTGATACAGACTTCCTTCATCTGTGAAAACATTTCCTGATATGCTTTCTCATCCCCTCCTTGTCTCTGGCAAGGTCCAGGGACTAACTTTTTCCGTATCTCATTCTTCAGTTTACTTCAGATAGTCCCTGTTGTGGCAGCCAAAATCCTAGTGTCATTTATTTCTGTTTATTCAGTATTCTCCCTACAGGCAAATTGCTCCCTCCCTCATTACTTTTGTTTTACCTCACCCATCTGCAAACTTCATACCTTGGTAATTTTATCTCCCAGTTGATAGCTTGATTTAACCAAGTCTTTGTCATTCCAATGTAATCATAATTTTCCCTCAACATATGTTTCTAATACAGCAATCTTGTTACATATGTTTCTAGCATTTGTAAAACACATTTATCCTGTTCTTTGTCCTTTCTGTTCATTTTTTTTGAATGTGTAGCAAGGAAGGGTTTCCACATTGACTTCATTTACAGAGTCAGCACCCCTTTCTCTAACCATTACAGTCCTTAATTCTGGCTGTTGAGCAGCAAAAATAAATTAAGAATCTTTAAGCCACTTTTCTCATCTCAATCTGAAATGTTTTCTGCACAGTCAGTCTCTTTTGATCCTGGCAGGTTGATAACCCTTCTGTTTAGGCAAGACACCTCAAACTATTTATTCTCTTCACAGAGGATTTTAAACCAGTATACCAGTGCTTAGTCTATAAGACCAGTCCTTTGCTTTCTTTGTTCAAAGGTTGCATTGGAAAGTTACTTAATGAGTAGACCCATGTGATTTGTTCTTTCCTGGTCAAGCAGTAACCTGTGTTATCAGTCTTTTAAGGGTGCTAATACCTTCAGCGTCGACTAAAATTCCTGAAAACTTTATGAAACCTTTTCAACATCTTGAACTTTTGCCTGCCTGAGAATTAGAATATTGAATTATTTGTCTGGGTTGCTTATATTCCAGGTCCTTCTTTTTTTATCATTCAACCTCATTGTTTTCCTTTTTGTATGGACATTGGTTGATACAGAAGAGTTTGGATGCTTATCAATCAAAGATAAACCTTATTTTGAAAATGGAAAAAAAGAAATCTCTTATCTATCTGTAAATGGCAGAGAGCTGCTGTCTGGCTGTCCTGCAGCTGCCCATGGAAAGTACAAGTCTGGGCTCAGAGAACTGGGATAATTACACCCTTTCTGTTTTGAACCAGTCTAATCTTCACTCCAGCTGCTTCTGCCTAAACACAGAGCAACACCTTAACTATCCAAATGGCAGATTAGATTATGGATTTACCACTTTTCCTAATATATGAAAGGCACAATTCAAAAATATTCGTTTTCTACTTGAATAGGGCCTGAAGAAAAAGTGATTATTCCATAACTCAACAGATTTACAGCTTTGCTCTTCCTCTCCTCCTTTTTCACTTTCACTGTCTATGTCCTGTTGTCAGCTGTTCTTCTCCAGTTGCTTTATTTTACAGCTATTACTTCACACTTCTTTTGATGTGTTTACCTATAAGCCATGTCTACATCTGCACACCAACCTTCTCCTGTCTAGCTAGCCTGACACATATTTCACTGCAGTTCTGTTAGCTGCATTAGCTGTTATGATTCTGCCAGCTGATGATGATTGACGTGGTGTAGGGGGAATGAAAAACTGGAATGTCTTTTTACTTTTCCTGTCAGTAAAACACCCGCTTCTAAGCCTTTCATTAAGGACAAACATAATCATAATAATTAAAAAAAAAAAAAAAAAAGATTCAAAAATATCAGTTAAACTGTAGAGTGCAAGGAGATTGATTTAGGCAATATATGTTTATCCAGATTGGAATATACTTCGAAGTCTGAGGGTGAGGGCCATATACTTCAAAGAACTCTAAAAATTTATGGAATATATTGTAACCCTGAGAGTGCCACATTAACTGAGCAGCATGGACACAGATCCAGGAATCTGGATGCTCATGTCTGACACATGAAAGAACACATGAAACACAGATAACACTGATCCCTGTTTGTCGGACATGGGCCTATGATGAGTGGAGGTGAATATATATTGCTGCATCATGTGGTAGACAGCATGGGAAGAGTGCATCACTGGTCAGTTCAGAAGTGACTGATAAATAGGATGGGCCTTGCTAACTCCTGTGTAATCTATTTGCTACTTGGAGAACTCCAAGTGAGTTATATCGTCATCAGAACTAAGTGGAATCTAGTTATCTGTGGGCTGAAATAAGATCACATCAAGATATAGGAGAGGTTTTGTCCAGGTCAGCAGAGAAACGAAGAAAAAATCCGTGATGTAGAGAGAGGAAGAAATGTATCGCAGCATGGAGGAGAAAGAAGGTAAGTCAGAATGTAAATAAATAAGTGTAGGAGAATGAACAAAACAAAAATACACAAAGCTGTTGTAGAAGTAGATTAAGAATACACATATAAGAGATCAGTAATAGAGCATGAATATATGATTACATAAAGAAAACTGTGTTTAAAAACATGCATTTACCTAACTTATTACCTTAACTTGCAAAACAACATGGCATCAGTGCCAAAATTATTTTATAGATGTTAGCTTCTGCAGCACTAAAAGCATGATCATGTCAATTGCTTATTTGCATGATTTTTCTTATTTCCAAGAGTTGAAATGGAAATGCTCAGTTGTGTATCAGTATTATTTCTGAGCACTTGAAAACAGATACTGTGGCTTACCGTTGAGAAAAGAATCTCCACAGTAACAGTTTGATGGATTTTACTTTCCATCATCAAAGGGGAGAATTGGGGATAAGATGATATTTTTGAGGGTGTATTTATTTTTAATATAACAGATGACTAATGATTGTGTGTCTGAAATGTTATATCCACACTTTTAAACTTGATACAATCTGATTATAAGGAACTTCATGATCTCATCTCACTCTAAACGATCTTGAACGTGACATTATGATTACACGTTTGGTCAAAATCTCCTGTCACCCCATTGAGCTAAATGGTAACAGAGGGAGCTTAGCACCTTCCATAAGAGTTGTGGGTATTTAACAGGATCGAGCCAAGAGGTTAACCAGGAATGGGGTGTTGCCACTAACCAGAAAAAATCCGTGTCCATTTTTATTGTTCTGTACACAGCTTTTCAGAATAAATTCATACAAATCAGGATGGCAATATGAGGTAAAAATTGACCTAAGGTATGGTATATGGTTACATATTGCTGTCAGTTAGAAATGCGTTTGCCTATGGGGAGAGTTTAGCCAGTAATTCCCTGGTTTAATGATAACTCTCACACTCACTTTGGAATATTCAAATGTTCTGCAAACACCCATACAGATTTTTAGAACAAATACAGCTTTTCTTCAAAGTTTAGTTAATATTCCATATAGGCTGCTTGCCATGATGACTAATGTACTGCAACTTTGCTGTTATGCATTAAACATCATGAAAATGTACATCTGTACTGGATTTTTTCTTTCCTTTGTTTCTGAAATGCTGAGTTCTGCTAAAAATAATTGGATGGAAATCAAATATAAGAAGCTTAGCCAACTTTAGTGAAATGATATCAGAGTTATATTATCCCTTAATGAAACAAGTATAGAGGGCTGATTGATTTATGGAGCAATTTTTTGCACCATTACCTAAGTTGATTGTGTACAAATAGTTTTCTATATTCACAACCATTTTGTCCCTGCATTTCTTTTAGTACATGCCTTTCAAAAACCAATGTCTTTGTATAATGGACTGAAAGATCTCAAGGTTTCAGCTGAACAGTGTTGATTACATATGAAGCTGTTCAGTGAACTTTTGTACATTTTAACACTTGGCTGTGAAGATGACAGACAAATAGGTTCCTTTTTCCTGATATGATTAATGCCTCTTTGAAACAGCAGGAAACTTTAATATCTAGTCTAGGTACACTGTTGTACAGTTGTGATATTGTATCCTTTCTTACCCTCAGAAGTGTTGTGTCTTCTTCTCAGCATTGTGTTCTTCTACCAACACATTTAGCTTATCTCCATCTACAAAGACTGCAAACTGCAGCTTCAAGAGGCGATTGTTTTAAATAGCATTTCACCTGTCTCCTCCTGGCTCTTTCTCCAGATTTAGGCCTAGATCTTGTGAAGAAATTTGATTGTCATAGGGATTCACAGAAATGCAGTGTTTTTTTTTCCCTCAGAGAAGATCACTTACTGATCTAATTTCTCTGAAATTTTCAGAGCAGCCACCTCTGGTACGTTGGGTGAGAGTATGGGAAGAAAATCATTGGTTTGTTCTTCACGTAGAAGACATCTGCTCAAGTGGGTCTGAGCAAAATCAAACTGCATGACTTGAGCTGTTACATTACTCAGGTGACCAGCACACATTTTATTGACATATGACTTCAGCATTAGAACAAGAAAAAATCCTTAGAGGTCAAAACCTGGGAATTTAGGCATTCGTTACTCCCAACTCCTTAAACAAAACCTTTGGATACTTACGGGTTTAATTCTGTTCAAAACAGATCCTGTTTTCTTGAGAGTATAATAACATAATGCAAAGAAGCTTTTTGAGGTGAA
This sequence comes from Alectura lathami, assembly GCA_013399715.1. Taxonomy (NCBI): domain Eukaryota; kingdom Metazoa; phylum Chordata; class Aves; order Galliformes; family Megapodiidae; genus Alectura; species Alectura lathami. The sequence goes on from VXAV01001235.1 coordinate 203,010, forward strand.
AAAGCTCTTATGTGCTGCTATGCATGACTGAATATAAAATGTCTGCTCTCAAGAAATTATATTCAAGCCATTGAATTACAATGTCTTGCAATTTTAGTGGAAGTTTTCTAATGTAGGCAGATGTTTGAAATAATGTATTTTCAAGTACTTTTCAATTTTCAGTATTCCAAGATATCTAATTTGGAAGAGGAAACCCTTGCACTGGCAGATTTCCTCTCTGTGGGGGTCTAAGTGTAATTGATACTGTACTCCGGTACAACAACAATCAGGCTGTTTTCAGCCTCAGATCTTGTATATCTAAGTGAGAAAAGGCAATACTTAAGTGAGGAGGATGGAGATTGTGTTCACATAAATATTTAAATAAAATAGGCCAAATTAATTTCTAGTATAATTACATGGATATTACATTGGTTACATCTATAATTCAGAAATTAATCTGATAAGTACTAGTCTCAGTTGAGCTAAAGCAGAAATTATCTAGTGTTAGAAAGTGTTGAAGTAAACACGATCTGATTTACATATCAGAGAGCAATGGAGCAGAGGTTTCTGCTCTGAAATCTTAGACCAGTTAGACACAGAAGAAAGAGGATTATAAACATGGCAGGGATGGGATGTTGTGTGCAAACAAGAGAGTAAAACGACACATCTGCCCATCCAGGTATGCCACCCTCACACTGTATTTCCTGTTCTCAACGACACATCTGCCCATCCAGGTATGTCACCCTCACACTGTATTTCCTGTTCTCAACTTCCTTTTAGCATAGGTGGTTCCATGGGAGAACCTGGTATTCCAGATGCTCAGGGACTGTCATTCCAGTTTTTGCAATTTATGTAGCCAACACAATGTAGCAGAAATACAGCATTTGTGCTATTTGCTGTTTAAACATGCAAAACAAAAACTCTGACATAACTGTCAGCAACAGTTTGATAAAGGGTTCACAGAAACTAGTCTGAAGCCATCTTCTCTTCACAGACAGAAGCTGGAATGCTTTGCGTTTTCATAGAATCGTCTGAGTTGGAAGGGACATTTAAAATTCATCTAGTCCAACTCCCCTGCAGTGAACAGGGACACTTACAGCTAGATCAGGTTGCTCAGAGCCCTGTCCAGCCTGACCTTGAAGGTCTCCAGGGACAGGGCATCCACCATCTCTCTCTGGGCAACCTGTGCCAGTGCTTCATCACCCTTATTGTAAAAACCTTATAACCCTAAACCTTATAAACCTAAAAATCCTTATCTCCAGCCTAAGACTCCCCTCTCTCAATTTGAAACCGTTTCCCCTTGTCCTGTCACAACAGACCCTGCTAAGGTGTCTGTCCCCTTCTTTCTTGTAGCCCCCCTTTAGATACTGAATGGCCACTGTCAGGTCTGCCCAGAGCCTTCTCTTCTCCAGGCTGAACAGCCCCAGCTCTCTCAGTCTGTCCTCACAGGGGAGGTGTTCCATCCCTTGGATCATTTTTGTGGCCCTCCTCTGGACGCGCTCCAACAGGTCCATGTCCCTCCTGCACTGAGGACTCCACATCTGGACGCAGCACTCCAGGTGGGGTCTCACCAGCGCAGAGCAGAGGGGCAGGATCACCTCCCTTGCCCTGCTGGCCACGCTTCTTTGGATGCAGCCCAGGATATGGTTGGCAATCTGGGTTGCGAGAGCACACTGCTGGCTCATGTTCAAACTTTGTTCAACAAGGACAGAGATATCTAACTGTGTCATCAGGGGCTCTTTCAACACTAGTTTTATGACCTATTTGGAACTTTTCAAAGAAAATAAAGTTCTGCTGACATTTTTTCCATGTAGTAAAAGCCAAGAAAAACAAGACAAGTTCTGCAGAGGTGGAAGTCCTTCAGAGAACACACCTGGCAACAGAGACAACCAGGAAGATGTCTAGAGAGCACTCTTTTTGGACGAGTATCCAGGGACAAGAGGTTGCAGTGAATGACGAATAGCAACCACAACAATTGCCAGATGAAAATGATCCAGCCGTTTGCAAATGTACCTTCTCATTACCTTGAAGGCATGTCTCTCCAGTCCCTCCAAATCTGTCCTCAGTGCGGCTATTTTGCCAAATATTTGCTTCTTTGGACAAGACTCGTTGTTAATGTAGACCTAGTCAAAGGCACCATGTCACATTTCAGATTGGCTCTGGAGTCTCTGAGCAGTTTTTGCTAGACCTTCACAATATCGGTATCCAGGGCTGATGTTTTCAGTGGAAACTTTGGGGCTGAGGTAATAATAGTGCAGTATTATGAACATAGTGACTTCTCAGACTTTGCAAATCTAAATGAACAAGGAATGACAGAGCCCTAAGACAGAATGGTATTCACAATCAAGGAGCCAGCACAGCAGCTAGAAAACAGCAGAAGGTTAAAAAGTAGCATGGAAATCTTGGTAAGCTAGTATGGTTTTCAAGTGCTCACCTATCACCTGGGCTAGTCTCATTCTCTTCATAAACAGGAATCCCTGGACAGGTAGGAACACATTGCAACTTTAAGGACAAGAAGAGTGGAAACATAACGGACTATAAGTTGGGTCAGGCAGCTTTAGGAAATCTGTTTAATAAAAAAAAAAAAAAAAAAAAAAAAATACATAATCAACCTTGGAAGAAATAAAGGCCTCAAAATATGATCTCTGCATTGGTAGTATCAGCTTCTAAATAAGGATGTGACGCCTGGGATTTAATGAATGAATGCACTGTATATTGCCTTAGCAACCAAGCACACACAGAACTGACTGATCTTGATATAATAAGCATTAATAAATGTAAGAGAGAGATTGTCAGTAGGACTTCTGGGGAGATAAGATCAAAATATTCTATTTTCTGAGAAGTAACAGCTCAAAATTGTATTAACTGAGGGTGAGAAGACAATGTCAGAAAATCCAAGAGAAAAACAAAGTTACTTATGCTTTTCAGCGGATGTTGAAATGAGCCTAAAATTTTGAAGGACAATAATAATCTCAGAGCCAGACCTCAGATGCCAGTAAAATAGGCTTATGCTGCCTAATAAGAGTTTACTGAAGAACCAATAAACGCCATGAAAATTGTAAGAATCTAAATGTTTTAATTTTCTCTCACACACTTATGGATTTTAATTCCTGCTGGATCTTTCACAATATTATTACATTGCCGTCTGCAGGAGTATGGCAGGTAGATCAGATGCCAGATACTAAATAAAGACTTCGTTATGTCAGTCACAAAATATATTATTGGCTTTCAATTATTTTCATGATTGATTTTTCCAAAATTCCTCTCTTTCTTTCAAGCCACTTGAGGTGAAATGGGTCCTCACATGGCATGACTTTTCCATGTTAAGTTAAAATGATTCATTGATGTTCATGTCCACATTCTATTACTTGTTTCTCAAAGTGCTTTGTAAAAGTAAAATTTTAATCTTCCCTGTCCCAGGATTTTCTCTTGAATCCATCAAATAGACAGTACATTTCATCTGTTTTTCTTTCAAATTTATATCTTGCTTCAAAGGCATTCTTTAAGATACATGATAACTTTTATTTTGACCGAATAAAAAACTGTTAAAAAGCCACAAAATAAAATCTTGCCTAATAACACTTCCTTGCAACAACACTTCTTTTCTTTGCCATTGAATAATAATTAATGTAAACACTAGAACTAAGTCCAAGGTCAAAATCATCAGCACATCACAACAGTTGAAGCTGTTGTACGGATCGGACTGAGATGTTGTTTTTTGAGAAAGTACAATGTGGACAGACATTGTTGATGTTCTCATGGCTGTATGACGCTGTAATACTTTACAGGCTATTTTTTACCAGTCTCTCACTTTTCAGTTGTCCTTAGTTTTAGTTCAAAGAGACTCAGCTGTCCATCTCAGATGTCACATCTACATTTTACCGATAATCATCACTTACCATCTTTTGTGCTACTCTTTCAGGTTGCCAGACTTTTCACTCCTAGAGTTTCAGCTCTTCCGGCAATATTGATAATCCTTAGTCACTAGTGTTACAGCGCTATTTATGAGATCAGTTTTATTTTGTTCTATCAGTCCTCTTTTCCAGTTTATCTTTCCATTTACCAGGTTGCAGTTGTCTAGGGCTAATAAATATACATTGGAAAATATAGCAACTTTATTTTCAAGTCAGCCACATTTTGACCTGTTTTAGCCAAGAGACTTACACAGCACTCATGATTTTTAAACTTAACTCGTATTAAGCTGTCTGTTTGTGTAGACTTGCTTCAAATGCTCCTCATCAACACAAGATCCCTTTCATGTTGACCCTTAGTCTATTAAATAGCCCTATAGCCCTCCATCTTCCTTTAAAAGAGCTCTTTGTATACTTCATGATTGGATTTTTTTTTTATGTTTTTTGATCCATATAAGAAAGACAAAAATTATTTCCTTTGTTTGGGCACCAATGATCCTATAATACCCTGGGATGTCTGTTTTGTTATTGTTCATAAAAAACTGATATGGATTTTGTTAGTACAATGATGACTGTTGAAAAATTACTGAAATTGACTAATCACACATTAGATATACTTGACTTTGAAGTCAAGTATATATATACTTAATCATTGAAAATTCAGTTGTCAAATACATAAAAATATATATATATTTTTTTCCTATCATCATTTCTGTCAACTCAGAGGGGATCGGGAAGTGTTTCCTAGCTACATGGCAGGTAACTGCATTCACTAATAATCTGTCGTCTCTAGCTGTACTTTCACTGCTCTGCTGTTCCTTTTATTCCACTGTTATTGCATTACATTTTTCCTCTATCTAATAATCCTGTGGGACAGATCCCGCTCAAACTCCTCTTACATGCAGCCTGCAAATTAAAGATGCAAGAAGCAATTTCCACAAATGTGGAATGTTCGATATTGTGGTAGCAGGGAATTTAAAAGTGTCTGATGCTTTGTTTGTTAACTTTGATGCACTTAATTAAACTAAAAAGAAGGAAAGAATAAAGAAAAACAAACTACATAATGCAGCAGGGGGTAAAGATAGGAAGTAAAGCAGAACAAAACAAAGCAAAACCCTGCTCAGAAGTGGCAATGTGGTTCTCAGAAACACTGAGTACAGAGTGCTTCTCTCTGCTCTGGCAGAGGCAGCAAATTTAGTCCTGTATAGCTGGAGGTTCTCAAGGGACCTCCTACTGGTATGAATAATGACTATTAACAGTAATAGTTACACAGATAGGCTTTTAAAGATTAATTATAAAATTTGAACCCACATATTAGCCCTTCAGTTATATGGCAAGTCATATCTCTGCATTTACACTTGCTTTGATAGCACATAGGTGTTTGCTTACAGCTGTATGTTCTGTGAATACAAACATGTTTGTACATGCTTGGCTTAAAATGTTCTTATGTTTAATGACTGCACAATGAATCAGTGACAGTAAACTACTGGAATTTAACAGTGATGTTAGAGTCAAAACTCCCACTGAAATCACTAGATATGACAGGGCTGATCTTCCCAAGCTCCAGACAATGTTCTTGTGGGTCAAGGAATATTTTATGCTATTAATTCCAAAGGGAATAGAAAATGCATGTTATATGTCCTGTTACTGAGTCCAGAACTACAGCAGTGTGCTTGTCAGAGAGCATACATGGAGAACACCAGGCCTTGTTTTACACAGATTTTGCTCAGGGATTTGTGGAAAGACTTTGCTTGGCCCAAATCCTGTGCTGCACTTGTAAGGGCTTTATGGTTTAAAGTGCCTCTGACTTTAATGTTCTGCCTCTGCATACACAATGGGAGATTTTAGGTTAGATATAGTCATAAATTCTACATTGATTCAAGGTTTCAAATTATACTTCATACAAAGATTACAGATGAATCAAAGAAATGATCTCCAAATTGACATATAATGCAAAAGAAATAAATGAAATTATATTTTTGTGGTTTGACACGTATTGTTAACAGATAAGAAAGAAAGAGGAGTTCTAACTGGAGTCCTAACTGAAATTTGGGCTACCCAAAGGTCTGCTCAGAAGATTCCCCTGTCTATACCTGTTTACACATGTATTTTTCATTAGTTTAGGTGTCACTATAGTAAGGTTTCCTACATGAAGTTCCCAACTCTGACAGCATCCATTTATTCCTAGAGTATTCTATTTTATTGAACACCTTAACGTAAAGCAAATGTCCTTGCTTCTCAAGAGCTGCCTAAGGGAACTTGATGTTTTCTGTAATAGAGTTGGAAAGGGAAACTAGACTGATTTTGGTGCATCTGTACTGAAAAGATAAAAAATTATGTGAATAACTTGGATGTGTGTACTAACTCCTGATGTATAAATGTTAATTAAAGATTTGCTGGAAATGAAAAATTTGACTGCAACATTTGACTCTCCACAAATGCAGCATTCATTTCCCGAATTATCTTCCTGGCTAACAGGCAAGATACAGATTTCTTGTCTGTTGAAAACAGCAGGCATCTGAAAATATCCCAACAGCCTACTGATTTATGACTTCAGAGTGATTCACAAAGGTTACTGGGCATCTCTCAGACCATGACAGTGAAAGGGAGAGGTGCATGACTTCTGCTTTGAAAACTTTCTCCACCCCTTATTGTGTGAGAAAAAGAAGCCCTGGCTCAGGAACTGCCTCAGATAGCTGTAATTGAACTACTAAGCTCTTTCTCGGAAGCTGGCAGGTTTCCAAAACAGCAGTGGCTCTCTAGGTGCCTGTCTGAGGAAACGCCTTACTAGCAAAGAAGGGTGGAAGGTTTATGAAGGGCATCAGGACCCAGCATAGACTCTGTGAAGGCTGTCAGTGACAACAAGAGGCTCAGGCACCCCTACTTTCAGATGACCTGGAGAGGTGCAAATAGATCACCTTCCATCTGACATAGAGATTATGTAAATGAAGACTTTCTCTCCATCATGTGCTAAAGTAATATTGCTTTCTGCAAGGACTGGGAAAAAACAAAACAAAACAAAGAAATAACAACAAACCAGCCAAATAGCTCTCTTTAGCTGTGTGCTTTCTCATT